>VNJY01003512.1:0-207430 GCA_008042715.1 Drosophila bocki
AATATATATGGTTTATGGGGTCGGAAATGATTCCTTGACTTAGAAAAATATTATTTTGTATTATAAAATCCGATTTTTTATATTAAAAAACTTCTTAATTTTTTTTTAAATTAAAAATATCATAACTCGGCCAAAAGAGCATTAATTTTAAATCGGAAAACTGTTCTGTGCAAGATTTTCTACAGTTAATAAATCTGCATACTTCATTTAAAATTTTTGAAAATTCAATTTTTTATCAAAATCAAAAATTTTAATGATGTAACCCCTTGTAAAATTTTGCAAAAATGGTCAAAAAATCGATTTCTTCCTGGCATATCTAGAAAGATTCCCCTGTTGATGCTGATCAAGAATATATATACTTTATAGGGTCGGAAAGGTCTCTTTCACTGCGTTGCAAACTTCTGACTGAAATTATAATACCCAGCAAGGGTATACAAATGTAAATAAAATCTAAATTGAAGGATTCTAGGATATGAAATATTTCAAAAATATTTTTAGGATCTTAGAAAAAGTCTTAAAATATTTTAATTACATTTTTACTATCAGAGACCCACTGTGCCTCCACTGTGTCCCTTTTGCTGGCCCTTTTAACCGCTGTTGACTCTCACAACAGTCGGCGACTGTTGTCGCAACTGTGCTCGTGCCTGCCCACTAACCACCTTCGTCTACCTCTCTGCTTTCCTCTATTTTCCGGCTCCATTCCTGGGATTTCCCCCTCCAGACACGCACGTGCAGTGGTGGTCACGCAACAAGCGCGCCCACGCCAATGGGCTGAACGGTGCGAATGGCGGCGCCGGTGGTGCAGCGGGAGGAGCTGCTGGCCACCACCCGGGCCACCATCATCATCACCATCATGGCGGCAGCAG
This sequence comes from Drosophila bocki, assembly GCA_008042715.1. Classification (NCBI taxonomy): domain Eukaryota; kingdom Metazoa; phylum Arthropoda; class Insecta; order Diptera; family Drosophilidae; genus Drosophila; species Drosophila bocki. Next base: position 867 of record VNJY01003512.1, read on the forward strand.
CAGCAACATCAACAACAACCACCTGCGGCGGAGCAACATCTACACGGCTCACCCGGCGGACAGTATCCGGGGACTGCAGCCACTGCCGGTGGTGCTGCCCCTGCCGCTGACCCTGCAGCATCCCCAGTCGCCCACGGCTCAGTCTGGAAGCCAGGTGGCTGCTCTGTCTGCACCGTCGAGTCACTACTTCCATCCCTTCCAGCAGCAGCAGCACCTGCATCATCCCCACCAGCACCAGCATCATCATCATCATGTGCCGCTGTACCCGCAGCAGCAGCAACAGCAGGATTGCGACGAGGATGCGGCCTACGAGGAGCCGGAGTATCACCAGCCGCAGATCCTGCATTCGGCCAACAGCAGCAGCTCCCTGTCCTCCGTGGAGTCCACGCCCATGGCCAGGGAGGTAGCTGGAGGTAGTCAGTGGCCCCCGGCAGCCACAGCGGCCACCATGGTCATAGCCAGCTGAGAGACGGGCCAGGACTGCTCCTGGATATGGCAGCAGCAGTAGAGGTCGTCCTTCTCAGCCACTTGAGATGCGGAGCACACGGGCGGCGCCAGATCATAAAGGGGATTACACGTAACAATTTTGTCGAGTTTATTTTGCGCCAGTTCATCCGAGAAGGACTCCGCAGCGAAACGAATTTAGTGTCACTTCCGCTTCCGGTTCGCAAACTATCGAACGGCAGAAGGAGGCTAAGAGAGAACACACACATGTCCTTTACATGCCAGCCACGTTTTATCCTTTATTGCCGCTCGGCATCGAAACGGGGATTTGGTCGGATTAAAGCAAATAAAGGGCGTGCTCTGCCACAAGTTTAAATCGCAGTTTTCGGGCGTGTTCGACACAATCCCCTGGGGGCCGTAGTAAGCCCCTCTAAGGGGTATAAACCACGTCGAGTCCCCTGTTTAAATGGACATTTTCGGCTTTGAGCTGAGAGTGTGGTTAAGTGTAACCAGCAGCTGGTAGCTGGAAAAGCAAAGTTAAGGCAAATATATTTCAGAATTTATAAACTCGCAAAATCATCCTTTAAAACATTAATCAAATTACGCGCTCAAGCAGCTAATAGCATTTGCATTTCTCGAATAGAGGCACTCGTAAAAACAGAAACTCATGACAAGCATATCAAACATGTAAACCCAAACAACAGCAGCCAACAAAAAAGTACTTAAAACAATCAAACTTAACAAACTCAACGTAAACAAAAAAATACTTATAAAAACGTAAACGTAAACTCGCGCCATTGTACATAAATTGTAAATATTTTTTTGCAATCCGCTCCAATTAGCAATTAACTAAAGGGGCGTGCCACACACCAAGTTGTTTCTCCTTCAACTAAATATGGCAGTATTTGCATTATCGGAAAGTAAAATAAAAAAAAAAAACAAAAGCCAGCGAAACGAAAGCAAAACATTCCTCTTCACAGCAAACGCAAAGTTCAAGTTTTCATTTAAAACGTAATCATATTAATAATAATGAATAACACACAACCAAAGACTAGTCATTTAAGTCACAACGTTGCTATGTACAAAAATGAGGGAGAAAGTAGGTTTAAGTCAGTTAATTAATTCGATTTATTTAGTTTAGCCAGATGAAAGAACAACTGCAATATTGTATTTTAAATATTTATTCATTAAATGCACCCTCTCTCACTCTCACTCTCTCCTTCGCTACATCTGTCCCGCAACAACAATAATCGTAATTAGCATTTATAATTATAAACTCAAACATCCAGTAAATAATAAATAATGGAAATGAATGGAGGCGGAGCGAAAAAAAATTTACTACGAGCAACTCAGAATGTTCCAATGTTTAGATTAGCCAACTAATTGCGTGGAAATGTAAACGAAACAAAACAAAATAAATAGTTTTCGCAACAAATTCATTAAATTGTGCAGAAATAATTTAGGCACACAAAATACAAATCGAAATTAACAAAAAAAAAAAAAAAAAAGAAAACAAAAAGCAAGAAAAAAATAAACAAAATCATATTAAAAACTTATTGTTTTACTTTATTTGGGTTAATACATTTTTAAAATCTTTTAAATTTTAGGATAAATTGTAGAATTAATCCATGGTCTTTAGCAACAGCGTCAGGATTGAATAACATTGCTTTAATATCTAAAAATAATTATAATATAAAGAAGATTAATCATAGATTTTCAACTATAAATATCCACTTACCGCCGTATATTTAATTAAATTAAAAGGCGGAAATGGACTTGCCACCATTTGCATAGGATATTGCGCCCTTTTAATTATGAGACAAAGGTCTCTTGTAACTCCGCTACAACCTGAGGTTGGATCATAAGCCTCAAATGCAGCCTTAGCAATTTCCAAGGACTCCTGCGACATCAGGTCCCCAAACTTGGACCACATAGATAGATGTCCCAGGGCCAGCAGCATAAGTACACCAAATTGAAAGGCCACCTTGGGATCCTTTCGGGCCATGAAAGCCTCAAAAACCGATAAAGAGACCAGGAAAAAGTTGACTATCACCTGCATCTTAAGAGTGCCGTTAAAAACCTCATTGGTGCGGTCTAAAATTCTACAAAAAATAATTTTTTATACTTTACAATTATATTTTATTTTACACTTTACTCACCTTAATATTTTCTGGTGAAATCCGATCAAACGGTTCACTTCCCTCCTCAGTAACTCAACATTTCCATGACACTTTTCTGTTACGTGACGAAATTCGATGCACAGCATCTTGATGGCAACAGTAATCTCAAAATATATAGACACTGACATTCCCTCCATGATCAAGAGCCAAACCAGGATATAGGATACCGTCACGGCTTGGGTCAAGTAGCTAATGCCATGGGCTATGGGGTGCTTGGACTTGCTGTGCCATTCAAAGGGATAAATCGTGTGGAGGGGCAAGTTCTGCTGGGTCACCCACAAAGGTGTTGTATTGAGTAATATCACAAAAACTCCTATAAAAAAGGACCACACCATAATCATCACAAACATCACTATATCGTGCCAACGTCTGACTGTACGAGCCTCTGCGGAACCAGGACCCTCTCTCAGCCACTGATGACAAGCCTCCAGCTCATCGATTATCTCATCCAGGCCATCGGCATACCAATGGAAGTAAATGAGCTTGAAATAAATAAAGAAAGTCTACAAAAATGGATTTGATTAACTCAAATTCGAGCTTGTAATAGATCATTTTCAAACCGCAATAATAAAGGCCAGATCGCGACCCATTTCCACGAGGTCTCCCAAGGATTCCTTCAGCCCAAAGCACAATGTCAAGAGAATAAAAGATGCTGCAAACACAGTGAAAGTATGCCAAATGGAACGATAGGGCAGATTGCGTTCCACTGAGTTTGTGTACAAGACCATGGCTCTGGAAATATATATATTATATATTAGTTTCTCATACAAAACATTTCGTGAAAAAAAACACCCACTTCATCTGCTCTCTAAAGTTGTAGGTAGAAATATGCTGGGGTTCTTCTTGCGGATTCCATAGAACCTTCCATCCATTTTTATAAAATTCCAGAAAACGATTTATATTGTCCATTCCGTATAGAATCTTGAAGCCAATAAGGTAAGGCCTAAGACCAACCACTGATTATATTAACTCAGAGAGTGCTAATAGGGCACTTAAGGTAATTACAGGATGGGAAAGTTGCAGGTGCTTTTCTTACATATTAAACTTAATGGCCTAATTCATTGATTTATTCAAATTATTCTTGGTTTTTTAAATATATTATAAGTAAGTAATTTATTTAAAAAAATATTGTTAGTTCCATAATTAATCCAAGGTATTTAGCAGCAGCGTCAGGATTGAATAACAATGATTCAGTATCTAAAAAAATTAATTAAAAATGCAGCACATTTCAATACTTTTCAAGGTCATAAAACTCAACTTACCGCTGTATAATTTTTTAAATTAAAGGGCGGAAAAGGTCTGGCCACCATTTGCAGAGGATCCTGGGCTCTTCTTATCATAATACACAGATCTTTACTGATCTTGCTTCCCAACTGCGGATCATAGGCCTCATAGGCAGCCAGAGCAATGTCCAAGGACTCCTGTGACATCAGGTCCCCGAACTTGGACCACAAGGACAGATGTCCCAAAGCGAGCAACATGAGCACACCAAATTGAATGGCCACCTTGGGATCCTTTCGGGCTATCAGAGCCTCAAAAACTGACAAAGAGACCAGGAAAAAGTTGACTATAACCTGCATCTTGAGAGTGCCGTGAAAGACCTCATTGGTGCGATCTAGAATGCTACAGAAAAATGAGATTTTATTACTTTAATAGTTTGTTTGAGCTTCACATCACTCACCTTAATATCTTCTGGTGAAACCCTATCAAACAGTTAACTTCCCTCCTCAGCAGCTGCCTATTTCCCTGACACTTTTCAGATAAATGCCTTAGAGTAATGCACAACACCTTGATGGCACCGGTGATTTCCCAGTAAATGGCCACTGACATACCCTCCATGCACACAAGCCAGACAAATGTGTAGGGTATTACCAGAACCTGAGATAAGTAGCAAAGAGCGTGGGTCCAGGGATGCTTGGACTTGTTGTACAAATCAAACGGATACTTGGCGTGGATGGGCAAGGTCTGCTGGGCCACCCACAGCGGTGATGAAAGAATCAATATGGTAAACACGGCCATAAAGAAGGACCAAATTGTTAGTAGCGGCACCACCAGTATAAAGTTCCAACGTCTAGTTTTTCGAACTTCTGCGGAGCCAGGATCTTCTCGTAGCCAGTGATGATGGGCCTCCAGATCATCGATTACTTCGTCCAGGCCATCGGCATACCAATGAAAGTAAACGATCTTAAATAAAATAAAAAATATCTGCAAAAAAGGCTGTGATTAGTTCTGATTTGATTTTGAAATGAGACCTAACCGAACCCCCAGAATGAAAGCCAGATCTCGGCCCATCTCTACAATGTCTCCCAGCGATTCCGTAAAGCCATAACACATGGTAAAGAACATTATGGAGAATTGAATCAAGGTAAAAGTGTGCCAAAGGGAACGGTAGGGCAGACGACGTTCTTCAGAGTTGGTGTATAAAACCATGGCCCTGGTAAGGTAAAGAAATTAGTTATTTTCATACAAAAGAGTTTTCTATTAACCACACACTTCATTTGTTCTCGAAAATAGTAAGCGATGGTGTGTTGGGCTTCTAGCTGAGGATTCCTCAGGACCCTCCAACCTTCTTTATAAAATTCCAAAAAGCGTTGTAAACTCGCCATTTCAAGGGGTTTCAGTTAACTAAACCCACAACTGATTATCAGTATATAAACCCAAGAAGAGCTAATAAAGTATAATAACTCTAGAAGTAATTACGAGAAACGTACAGCTGTTGGCACAAATTTACATATGAAATCAGTTACCATATACATTTCCATACATTTAACCAAACCATCCATAATCCTCCTTTACCTCATAAAAATGAAAAACGATTTAATTTCAATTTCGCTGGGGATCGCAATGATCACCAGAGAAGTGAAAGTTGGCATTGTTATGAAGACAATCAAGGAAAGCAGCCTCTGCAGTGCTGACTGCCTCTGCAGTGCTGACTGCCTGCCTGCCTGCCTGCTAAAATATTTAGGTTGCCCGGTCAAGAAAGAAGGAATATTTATGCCATTTATGACACGAAAGGCCCTCCGAACGTGCTGTCCGCAGATTGCAGCATTTTTGCATATTTCCAGCACGAATCTCCAAAGCCGAAATGAAATGCAGAAAATCAGCTCGCAGCTCGCAGTCTTGGTTGCTTGGAGGCCCAACCTCACCTGGGCTTAATCGAAAGCGAAAGATTTCGGGCCCGATACGGACATATGGTCATATGGATCGGTCGTAGGGAGGTCTCCCTCAGCCACTCGCTCCTTCTCTCTGGTTTCTTCCCAGTCTGTGGGTGGCGACGGGCGATCTGGACATTTGCATATTGGAACGATTGAGCTCCGCAGACACCAGACAATACAAGTCCAAGGGGAGAGGTAAGTCCTCTCTGGAAAAGTGAGATCCGCGGAGGAATCGAAAATGTCATGCGGTTTTATGACTTCATTAGCAACAGCCAAGCCAAGGAGGAATTTAATGGGTCTCAGTCCTGGACGAAGGCTTTTGCTGCTCTGAAGACTCCTTCTCCTTTGGTGACTCCTTCTCCTCTTGTGACTCCTTCTGACCATGACTCCTCCTCCTCCTCCCATGACTCCTCCTCCTTGAACTAAACAAATTTGAGGGACATTTTCGTGTCGGCTGAGAGGGAAAACTAATCAGACTAGCCCCAATCTGGACTGGAGGCCATGTCACGAGCTCCCGGCGATGATGTGCATATGGGACTGCCTAATAATGAAGTCGTGCCTGGCATTTGTCCTGTCCTCTGCGCTTCGATGATTAAGAGACCGAAGCCCAATCTGAATCCAAATCCAAACTCTATACCAAATGTCTGACACCTTTTTTGCTGTGTGTTTCCCGGCAAATTGGTTTTACGAATGGTGACTAACTGGGTCGGTTATTCCCCTCGGACGATTAACAATGTCACACGATTTTGGGCCAGACGATAAGGATCTGGAGATTTAATACGCTTGGCTGCAGCGGAAATAGCGCAAAACGGGGGCAATGAAGAAGCTGTTCCACTTTAAAACTAAATATAATTAGTCTAAGCTTGAGACAAAACCACTTTAAGAAGTGACATCCTTTGATAGCAGTTTGTTTTTGCTATGTCTTTGACTCCATTTGAACCCATTTAGAGTCAAAGAGTGTGCTGTGTGCGTCTCTCAGAAGTTTTTCTAAACTTCCAAAGCCTGGTCTGGTCTTTGGTCTTTCAATAACTTCCCAAGCCCCCACAACGCGCGATATTGTGCGGAGATAATAAACCATACAAATAACTAAGCGGGTTTGGGTCTGACATCCCAACAACCCGACTTACCCCGACTTTACTGACTTCCCTGACTTACCTCACTTCTACCAAACGATAATGTCGTCGTCTTGGCCCGGCTCGTTGAATGTCGACAGGCGAATCATCAGCCTATCGACAGTGCACTTTTGCTTTCTAAAGTGCATCCATCGCATCCCAGCCTGCCTCTCCTCCTAACCAGCTAAGCATGCATCATCATTATCATCGTGGCTCCAGCTCCAGCTTCAGCTTCAACTCCAGCTGCATGCAAGCGAGAAATCCAACTACTGCGCATGAATGAATCACGGTCGAGGAGATCGCTGCCCAGATGCAAACCGCATCTCATGTCTAGCGAAAGTCGCGACAAAACTCTCTCAAATCCGCACAGACTCCAATCCCGTGTCCCCTGTCCCGTGTCCCGCGTGTAGCCATAATGATGAATTAGGCTGCTGTCATGTCATGACAAAGGCGCTGCATGCAATTTAGATGGAAAACGGCTATGAAGTTGGGCAGCTTCGAAGGGGGTTAGGAGCCGGGCCAGACCCCAAAGGAGTCAAACACAGGCAGACCAGAAATGCAATTGCATTTCGCTGTAGCGAATATTCAAACGTAAGTAGGAAGTGGGCTCTTAAATGAGCTGCAACGAGAAAAGAAACTGCCGTCTGACAAATCGTTTGCTGTTGAAGTTTGTCGCCGTACAGTGGCATTAACTATTAATAAACTAATTAAATTCTAAATTAATTAAGTGGATTAATTTAAATATAAAAAAAAAATGTAAAGTTAGAACTACGTTTTTCGGAAGAAGTAATACAGAGCATTCAGCGCTTGCAGAAAAATGTAGAATCCTAAGGAGCCGTCTCTTCTTTTGCCAGAATAATTTTTGTATAATTAAATAAGTAAAATAAATTTATAAATTTATAGTAATTAATTACCATAAATCCTTATATTACTTAATTTTAAGAAATTATTTCCAGGCACAAATATCCCTCCCAGAGACCACTGCTTTTTCATCTCCTCGAAACCCAGTGAAATTCGTTAAGCATTATTCGGAGACTTTTTACTTTTCGTGGGGCAGGTTTTGGACTCGTGCAGATGCAAATGTTCCAGGAGCTCCTTCGATCTGGGAAACCCCACTATCCGATATTGGATATTGGCCTAATCCGCTGGCGTTCGCTAATTAATTGAGGCTACTTGTCGCTGGCAATTAGTGTAGAGGCCCAGCAGGCAGATGACATGTTATGCCATGTAGTGGCAGCCCGGCAAATGAAGTTATTCCGAGCGGAACGGACTCAGCGAAATGTCAGGATCGGAGACCTCAGACACTTGGCCCCAGCGCTGCGGAGGTTAATTGCTAACAATAAGATTCAATCAAGCTAATGACGGAGCACAGTCAGCCAGCAAGCTCCCAGCTGCCAGTTCGGGATCCCCACACAGTTGCGCGATTTATGAGCCCAATCTTGGAAGGCAAAGACTACTATTCCACTTCCACTTTGGATAACCAAGCTGCTGCTGCTGCTGCTGCTGTTGCTTTTGCTGCAACTTGCAACTCGTAACTTGCAGCACAGGCGACCTTTGGGGGTCGCGTGCATAAAGTGCAGAACTTTCTTCGGAGTGGCCCAAAATTGTAGATATCGTCGATGAGAGATTTTAATAAAGCTGTTAGCGAAATCAAAGCTAGCACTATTTATTAAATTCCAACTAGTTTGGATTAAAATTCAAGGTAATTTATAATGGTAAAGCTGTAATTTTGTGACTACTCCAAGGTGTTCAGCAGCAGAGTCAGAATGGAGTAGCATTGCTTTAGTATCTGTCAAGAAATTTAAGATATTAAATATATTTTATTTGTCAATTTAAAGTAAAGAAATCACTTACAGCCATGTAGTTCTCCAAATTAAAAGGTGGAAAGGGACTTCCCCTGATATTCAGCGGGTGCTGAGCTCTCATTATAATCAAACCAATGTCTCGATTCGTCGATTTGGAACCAAAACGCGGATCGTAGGCCTCGTAGGCTGCGTTGGCCACCTCCAAGGATTCCTGAGTCAACATATCCCCCAATTTCGACCAATAGGAGAGGTGACCCAATGTCATAGAAATCATAACGAGATACTCCACAACCACCTTGGGGTTGTTCCTGGCCACCAAGACCTCAAAGGCTGATAGAGAGACCAACAGGAAATTTACAATCATTTGCATTATGAAGGTGCTATTGGAAATGTCATTGCATTTATCCGAGAGGCTGTAAGTAGGCCATAAAAATATATATATTATAATTCATTTAAAGATTTCTTACTATATAATTCTCTGATGAAACTGTGCCAAACGCTTCAGTTCCCTGGCCAGCAGCAGCTCATTTCCCTTGCAGAACTTCTGTAGACCCTTAAGCTCTATATTGAGTACCTTCAAGCCCGAAGTCATCTCAAAGAATATAGATCCCAACATGTTCTCCTCAAAACCAAGCCAAATCATGAGAAATGCCATTAAGCTGGCTTGGATAAAATATATAATGACATAGCTAATTAGATGCTTTGAGGGATTGTCCAGCTCATAGGGCCAGACCACATGGAAGGGCAATATCTGCGATTCCATCCATAAGGGCGTCGATATCTTTATCACACAAAAAGTCACAATAAAGGTGGTCCAAAGGGTCAACAAAACTGATAGGCCCAGAAAGTGAAATCTCTTTGTGGCTTTCACTTCCTCAGCTGCAGAGCTGATTGGTTCCCTGCGATAGAATTCCTCGAGGACATCAATCACCTGATCAATATCATCAGCATGCATGCCAATAAACAATATTCTGAGCAGGATAAAGAGGAGCTTTAAGAGGGAAGTGAGTTTCTTAATATATTATGGAAAATAGTAATAGCAAACCGTTATGGAAAAAGCCAGATCACGTCCCAGACTAACCACGTCTCCCACGGAGGCAAATACTCCAGTAATCAAAAACCACCAGTTTATTATGGATTGAATGTAGATAAAATAATTCCAGGCCACTTTTTTGGAATCTAAACGCTCCTCGGAATTGGTGTACAGGCCCAAAACTCTAGAATAAAAATATTATAAAATTTTAAATAACTATTTATATAGTTTTAAAGGCATTATAATTATTTGTAGAATTTATTTTCTAGTTAGTAATAATATATCACTTTTACTTTTCATTATTTTAACCACTTAGAAAACTTTAAATTACTTAGATATACATTTTCTGTATTAAATATTTTTATTTATTAATTAAATAAATACTTTTAAGAACCTTACTTCATCATATCTCTGGTAGAATAAGCAATTGTATGCTGCGCTTGAAGCTTTGGGTTCTTGAAGACCTTCCATCCCTCGGCAAAGGGCTCCGCCAATCGTTGCCAAAGTCCACTCATTTTATCACTGTGTATATCTGCAGCCTGCTTATCCAATTGTGGCCCATAGCCCTGAAATCCCGAACCTTTTTATACGCATTCGAAGGTGTGGAATTACTGAATAAATAACGCAGCAACTTACAGCTCATTACGGCAATTGCACCGGAGAATTTTGCAGCTGCTGCTGTCGGGGCTGGGAAAAGGCAGGAATATACAGGAAAATGCTGAAAAATACAGGAAAATGCAAAATGGAAAGACTCATATTTGCAGCGGCAATTATTGGCGAATTGCTCCGGAATACCGTCCACTTAAAAATCATGGGAGCAGCAGCCAGTAGCAGGCGATTATCGAGCAGAAAGTCTCCTCCACTCCTCCTCCTCCTCCTCAATGGGTTCTGCCTGGCCATTGTTGTGGTGGGTTCGATTCCGATTCCGAGTTGACTCCAATTCCAACTCCAGTGGCAGTTGCAGTTTTTGGTTCGCATTGAAAGGCAAATTTTCGCTAGCCGCGCGGGAAATGCAACAATGTTTGCACTTTTCCCTCGCTATCTTTTTGTGCGTTCTGGCTGGCTTTTCCCCCGCTCCATTTAAGGCAGGCCGAAATGCATTTTACAGTTTTACCTTTTTGCAAATCTCTAACGGCCTGCCAAACGAACAAAATATTGCCTTTGCCAAATTTGGTAGCCACAATGTCGAAGGTGCAGCGCACAAGGCTAGGTACTGAGCGGAAAAACTCACATATCTGATGGGAAAACTTGGGTTTTCTTGGGTTAAAAAATTTAGAAAATATAAAGAACAAATAGGAAACATTTTAAAATATTTATTTGATTAATTGATGATTTGATTTATTTTATTTCAAGCTCCAATACTCACTTATTGTTAACTTTTCCTCATATTATATTCTGGAATCTCTCCCAGAGTACCTCCCACACTTTTCTCCCAGTGTTTCCTTAGACATATATCGCCCAGAACGTCTTACCGTAGGTGACTTTTGACTTTAGCTATCGCTTCGCCTGGTGTACTCCACATCACCCACATCGCGGACTTATTAATCAGGAAAGCGTTTAGCGTATTTGGCCAGTACTCCGACATGTAGGAGATCTATATAAGATATATATATAAAGATAGAAGAGGAGAGAGGGCCAAGAAATCGGAGCTTGTCCGGTGAATGGTCGTCGTTGGCTTCATTAAGGCCGCAACAGACGTCGTCGCAGACAGACAACTCTGCCAATTTCCATCAAAAAATCGCAGTTGGCTGCTGCTGCTTTTCGGCTAGACCAAACGTAGATCGATATGGGGGATTGGGTTTGGGATTGGGCTTGCAGTCTGGAGCCTGGAGCTGGAGCTGCTTTCGCTTTGATTCGAGCGGTGGCCCAAGTACAGGTAGCACTACAATTTGCGCGCTTGTCAAGTGTACGACAACATTACGCGCAATTGTTCAATGTCAACGCATTTGATGAGCATGAAATGCCTTTGCCTTTGTGCCTCCCAGTTCCAGCGGATGGATTGCTCTTGTCAGGGATTCTGCTTGTCCGACTACGAGTACCAGTACGAGTCGGAGTCGGAGTCCTCCCAGCCTCCCTGCCATTCATTGTTTTTCGGCCCAGAGCCGCCGCTTCTGACGGTTGTCACCAGGAAAGAGCCGAGTTTGCAATTCCCATGTGCTGCCATGTTCGCGGTGATAACGATGCCCCAGCTCTTTGGTAACTCCTCAGCTCCTGAGCTCCATTGTGCGAGCAGCGCGAGAGCTCCCTGTCGGCGTCCATCCTGCTGTCCTCCAGCCTGGGCCACAATGTTCGCCGTTCCGCAACATCGCTGACAATCAAAAATGCGCCGTATGAACTCAATTAAGGTCCCAGCCAGGGGAGTTAGAGAAGGAGTAGGAACCAGCTGCTTTTGAAGGTAAGTCAAGAAATCGAGGCTCTATATTAACTTTGAAATATTTTAAATATATTTCTAAATATTTATATATTATCTTATGCAAAAGTAAGTAAATCTTGAGAGTAGCTTAAGAAGCTCTTACAATGCACATTAAATTTAAACAACAAGCAACTTGCCATAAAGCAAGACCCAAAGCTATAGCCATTAGGCCATGAAACGCAAATAAACTTAACCCTAAGATGCCTCCTGATAGCATCTCCACGATGGTTATCGATTTTCACAACTGCCTATTTACATTTCGGGTATTATCGTGGATAATCGATAAATACTGAATACCGGAATCCCGGCAGCTAAGGCCACGCCCCAAAACCGAAAGGCAAACTTTGTTTTTATTACGAATGATAATAGAGCAGCGGAGAAATAAATGGACGAGAGCCGCTTATTTCAAGTGATTTTTCGGTTAATAAATGCATCAAAATGTTGAATCTAAAGCATTTTTATGTCGTATAATTAATCACAATTATATGTTTTCTATGGGCCGAGTAAATGGCCGGGACAATGGCCAGCAAAGCGAGACGAGACGCCACGGGGGGTTCCCCGCGAAAGGCGAAGCGGGCTCAGCGGCGCACTAAAATTTTATGACTCTATTATGAGAGTGGCGGTCACTCGGTGTAGTCCATTGTGCGCCGCGATCCCTGGCTATTGTTCTATGTGCTCCTCTCCCGAGTGGATGCCAAAGATTTCAGCGCTCAGATTATGCAACACACACGGCTCCGCGTATACACACTCCGCCAGCTCCGCGGAAAATGACTCCTCTGCCTTTGGCCGGCGTAATTTATAACTGAGCTAAAATAGCTGAGGAAAAACCAAAAAGTATAGCAAAAAAAATAAAGAAAAAATATCTGAAAGAAGCCCAGAGAAATTCAACAAAAAGAAAAAATATATAATGCACACAAATTTGCGTCGCCTTGCGGCCTTAGAAAGAGATGCGAGTCTCTTAACCAAGTCAAGGCACTGGGAGAAAATTGTTTAAAACAAAAAAGTAAATAACTAGAAATAGTAAAAGTAATAAAGAACTTTAATAAATAATTCACTAGGCCTGCTTCAGCTCTCTTTAATATTTAAGAATTTATTTTCTGACAGTGCCTGACCCCAAGAACCCCCCTCGTAACCAGTGGCGCAACTGCAACAATAAACTGCATTCCTGGGATATTAATCACAGCTGCACTGCAGCCAAGTGGAGTCTCTCGCTCTTATGAATAACTCCACTTGAAGCTGGCTTAAAGTTCAACCCGGCTAATGAAAGCCCGACTGCGGTGCCCTGCTCTGCAAACATTTGTTAGATACAGTTTGTCACCGGGAAACACACAACATAATCCACTGCAGCTGAATATTTATTAGCAATATGCAATGTCCGATTTTCCAGCGGCTCTCACTTAAACCGCTAAGCAAATGCAGCTCGCGTTCGATCGATTGATAATGGCATAAAAACAGGGAACAGCGCACAACAACACCTAGCCACAGGCCAGGCAGGCACAACAACGTAGAATGAGCCGGGCGAACATGCAAACTAAGGATAGGTCCTGGCCCCACTCTGCCATACACTGGGGGAAAATTTGTATATATTTCAAGATTAAAATTTGATATAAATGTTTAAAATTTAATTTAATTTAATTTAAGAAGAATAATATCTATAAATAATACGATGAAAATTAGACAATTTAACGGAAAAGACTATTAACTTTATCTTAAAAATAAGAAAAGTTAATATTATCATTACTTTAAATTTTGTAAACTTTTCTTAGTTAGTTTTAATCAGTTAACAAATCATTAATATTCTTATAAATATGTTTTACAATCCTATTTTATTTTTTTATTAGGACTTTAATTGGAATTCTGACAAAATATGACTTCTAGAAGTCATTGACTTCTCATTTTATATATCAATACTTTTTTATATAATTTTTTTCGGGGAAATTAAAGTTTAAAAAATGCATAACTATGTTAAAAATTATCCTTTTGTAATTCTGAAAACTGCGCATAATTGATTTTTATAAGACTTATAAATCTGCTTACTTAGATTAAAGATTTGAAAAATTTTAATTTTTTTCGAATTTTTGACAATTTTAATGATGTAACCCCTTATAAAATTTTCAAAAAATTGAAAATAACAATTTTTTTGGCTTTATGTTCAGATAGACTCGCCTTTTAATGCTGATCAAGAATATATATTGTTTATGGGGTCGGAAATGACTCCTTCACCGCATTTTTGGTTTCTGACTAAAATAATAAAACCCTGCAAGGAAATAATTATTAAAAAATATAATTTATATTTACAGTAGCATTGTTTGCCTTAAGAAAATATAGTAATATATAGTATCTACATTATAATAATACAATTTATTTTTAACTCTAAAATACTCCAGAAATCATACAATCCTATTTTCTGTTGGTTTTAAGCCTAAAGTCTAATAGCCAAAAATATACAAAATAATGTTGATATATTTTGTAGTTTGTTTTTCATTCATCCCTTATTCCTACTCCCAAAAAACCAGTTAAAATGCAAACAATAAATAATAAATATATTATTTTGCACATTTTAAATCCTTTTCCGTATAATAGAAACCCTAAAATATTTATTAGAAATTATTCCCAGTATGGGAGTGTGCGCTCCCAGTCCCACCTCAGACCAGACCCTCCGCCGAAACACAATTAATATTTATGACCTTGCCCGCCTGATATATTTGCCTCGGCGCACACACGTAAATGCTGCGATTTATCATTCGCTTGCCAGTCGACGGGGTTGGTGGTGGTGTACCGATATAGCCACAAGGATAATAGAACTGTTAACATGGGAATAAAATTTCGAATAAAATGCAATAGATTCAATCTAACTGGCTCGCAATGCCCCAATGATTGCACACAAAAAAATAAAAAAATAATAAAGGCAAATGCAGTGCGAGAGGCGTTGGGAAAGTTTCCATGAAATTGCCCATTTCGGTATTTAATTAATTCAAACGTCACTAATTAGCTGCCAAAAAAATACGCAGCCATGTCAAAACCGAAGCCAACCTGCTGGCTGCCGGTGAACCCACCTGAACCCACCTGAGCGCGGTCCCCGGGAAAGTGGTGGCAGCCTCACCTGGGGCGGTTAATTAAGTCAACTCCCGTTTGGAGGAACAGCGACAGCGGCAGCCACCACCGAAAGAGTCGAAACTCGAAGGGGGGGGTTGAAAGGGGTTCGAAGGGAGGATACCTCTTAAAAAAATTATTAAAAATTAAATATTTAATTAATGTCAAATATAATAAGATTTACTTTACTTTAATTGCTTTAATAAATATAATTTCGAAGTCTTTTACTTTGCCTAAATATTCAAACAACTTGCTTGCCCTTTCATTGTTAATATCCCTTGATTAATGTTATTTCCTTAAACTTTAACTTGTTTTATAGTATTTCTTATATTAAAATTATTTTATTAAATATTTTCCCAAGTTGATTTTACCCTCTAAACTCCCCAGATACCCTGTACAAACAGCTTTGGCTCTCGGCAAGTGCATGCATATTTTAGCATGAAAATATTCATAATTAAAGTGCGTGAGTCTGGGGTCGCCCTTCTGCTGGTGGTGTGTGTGTGTATTATTGTAATGGCATAATTAATTTATTAATTAGTTTTGTTTTCGTTGGCCCGGGTTCTTGCTCTCGCTTCTTCACTCTTGTAAGCCAACCGACGAAGCGTGAGCCTTCGCAGCGGGTCGCCTCTTCCTGGGTACCAACGCGTAATTGGAGCTGCCCACGCACATGGTCCAGTCCAGGCCATTGTGAGGCTCTCAGGGCCAAGACCAGACTTCAGACCAGACACTTAGCCAGGTTCAAGGTAGCAGCCAAAAGCGAACAGTAGCTGCGACAACAATTAAATGCTTGGAGACTCCTCGTTCGCAATTAACAAGTTGCAAGACGAAAACAGATTTTTATATGCAACTGCGGCGCTTTTCATTGCCAAGCCAAGCCATGTGAGCAATGCAAAAAAAACATACAAAGAATACAAAAAAATAAAAAAATAAATAAAGAAAATAAAAACCCACAACGACAACGACGACCTCCATGGTGGCCAAAGTTGCGGCAGACAATTGAAAAATTGTCGCCGAGCCCCGGTCCACCTTTCTGGCTGGCTTTCATAGGCATACCTGTCGCGCATACCCCGAATCGCATTCGAATTGACTGACGACGATTGTTTTTCGCAACGTGTTTCGGTTCCTTTTCGATTTGTGCGAGTATTTTTTGAGGCACTGTTGCCGGCCCCTTCCCCCTGACTCATTGTCATCTGCGTTTGGCAATTCATTCTGAAAGAAGCAAAGGTTCTCTCTGTCTTTTAATGTGGCTGTTGTCTCTTTCGAGTAATTTAGGTACACGGAAAAATATTTCTATATAATTAAGGCTACATTTTCATATATTTAAATATTTATTTTTGATATACCCATTTGATTAAATGCTTAGAGAAAAGTTTACAATACAAGCCAACCCATTTTTCAAGTCACAAATGTTCATACAGAAGAAAAATAATTTTAAAATATTAAAAAAATATTAATAAATATATTTACTTTTCGTTCTCTGCAGTAATTTACTTACTCGAAAGCCACGCAAAATGATTCAAGCCTAAAATCAACGAATGGGAATGGAATTCAAGGAACGAACTAGGCTTGTTCGGTGTGCAAATCAATGGAATATTTTTTGATGGCTTTTCGGAATGATGCCTGGGGAATGAGGAACCTTAAATTGAGGCCTGCCTGTAGAGAGTCCTGAGCCATTGCAATTTCCATACCCCCAATCTGGAAAGTACTATCCTCCCCAGAGGCGCCTAAAACACTCAGATAAACCGATAATCGGATGGCTCCACTCTGAAAACTCATTCAGTTTCTTTTGGCTGCAACTTGCCAGAGAAGGAATCCAAGGAATTGAGACAATTATTTGCACATTGTGTACGCCGGAGACAAGTTCTCGGCCGGAGATCGGAGCCATTCGCATGCGTGAGATGCAGCCGCCAGAAATTTGCGAAATTCATTAAATAAAAGTCGTGAAGCGGCTCCAGAGACCCGGCAGTTGTCGTTCTCTTCCTCTGAAAACAGTTTGAAAATATTTCGACAAAACGCCACTTGCGAGATGCCGCCGAACGTTGACTTTTGGCCATTTTCGGATGCCAGCCACGAAATGCGGTAGGTAGTTTTTTGCCGCTGCAAGTTCAAGTTCGAATGTTTCAGTTTTTTGTGGCAAAACGACAGATAGAATCTTAGGAACTTTGTGCTGCCAAATCAAGGCCAGAAACCTGCAGTTCCTGCTTAGTTTTTCGTAAGGCCCCTGAACCACGCCCTTTCCATGTCGGCGGAGGCCTGTTAATTGAATCAGAGTTGCTGTTTTTTTTTTTTTTTGGTTCTACAGTTGAAATACCTTAGCCTGGAAGAGTCTACAAGTTTTAAGAAATAGAGAGCTGGCTGGAGAAAGATCTTAGCTGGAAAACAGTATCAAAATTCAACTAAAAATCAAACAAATTCCCCTTCTCTTAAAATTGCAAAACCCTCAATAAACCCTTAATTATTCACCAAATAAATTCCCAAAAATTTAAACCACTACCAGTTTAAGTTACAGAAGTTGGCCTGTGGCTAAGCGCGTGTTGCGGCCTTGAGCCGGAAGTCTGGGCCCGGTCTGGACCATCGCGTCGCTCCGGGTATTAGACACGTTGCATGTTTATGCAAATGCCCGGCTGTCTGGTAGCTGGAGAGCTCGAGGAACTGGAACTGGAGTGTCTGTGCTACCCCAGGGGGCGCGAAAGGCACACTCGTTGTGTCTACGACCTGCCCGGCAATTAGCCAGAGTTTCGGCTCATTTAGGCCATTAAGGTGTTGGCCCAACACTTGCCCCCGTGGCAGCAGTTGCAGCTGCAAAAGCGGAACAGATAGAATTTCCAATAAGTCAAAAATCTAAAATGCAAACATTTTCTCGAACATCGAGAACCCAAAATATAAAATTACCAAAACGGCTAAATTATGTATTGTCCGGGACGAGGGTCAAGCGATGCTACGACGGCTGCCACTGCCTGCTCATTTATTTGGGCCTGCATTTCCTGGCCAACTGCAAAATTCATGCGCATGTTTGTGCCTCATTTTTGGACATTTTGTATTTTTGCAACGACGACGTCGCGACATCGGGGCCAAAGTTGCCATGCGTTTTGTGCGAACAGCAGGCACTTGACTGCTGCCCTGTCCTCCACTCGCCACTCGCCACTCCACTCCTTTCCTCTCCTTTCCTAACCCCCTGGATCCCAGGCTCTTGACTCCTGGCCATTCGCCTCTCGATTCAATTCCATTCCCAGCTCCAGTTCCGAGGCGCATCCGTGTCGCATCCCATGTCGGACACAACGCATAGATATGTGAGCCAAAGCCACAATGCACTGGGGAAAATGGGTTCTATAAATTCTGGATAATAATAAATTTAGTAAATATTTATCCTGGAAGTACAGGAGAGTTTACTGTAGCTCATCACTAATTTGTAAATATTTTATAAACTATTTTAATTTACTTTTAAAGAAAGCAATATTTTTTGAATGTTTCTTGGCTTTTATATTCTTTTATATTTCCTATTAACTTGTCTTAATTTATAAATAATTTTTTCAAGTGCATTCTAGAAATACAGGAGAGTTTGTTAAACATTGAAAAGCTCATCCCTTATTTTTATATATTTTATAAACTATTTTAATTTTCTTTTTTAGTTATCAATCTTTCTTTTCTGTATCTTGGCTTCTATAGATCCTTTTACCTTAGTTTTTCTTTCCAAACACCCAATTTTTTCCAGTGCATCCTCTCATTTTATGCATATGTACACATGTACAGTATAAACTCATTCAATGTATTTGACTGTTTATCTGTTTGCCTGCTTGCTTTGGCTCGCTTGTTTGTTTGCGCTTAGCTCGCACATCGCACATCGTTTTCAAAAATCGAAATTGAAATATGAGCCCCCCGAGAGGGAGGGGGGAAGGGAACTACTATAGCTGTTGCTATTCTCGTTGTTTATG
Source organism: Drosophila bocki (assembly GCA_008042715.1). Lineage (NCBI taxonomy): Eukaryota > Metazoa > Arthropoda > Insecta > Diptera > Drosophilidae > Drosophila > Drosophila bocki. The sequence goes on from VNJY01003512.1 coordinate 20,034, forward strand.
CCAAATATTTTTTTATCTAAAACAGAGGCAAGTGAACAGGGGAAAATACCAAAAGAGGATATCGGCGAAGGATACAACAAGCGCGCCACGCGGCCCTGCCAGATCGAGTTTCACCTCGGTCGAGAGTCCCCCTCCCCTGGATTCCTCTTCAAATATGTAGGCATTGATTTTCTGGCATTTTATTTCGGCCTGTTAAATTAATTTTAATATATCTCTGGGCCAACACAATGGGAGGAAGAGAACGCTTTAACGTTTTTTAACATTTTTATAAATGCCTCATTACAGGCGCTTTTATTGACGAGCTGTGGGCAGGCCTCGTGTGGATTACTGATTTATGGCCCTCGGACTATTCATTAAAGGCCCGAATTTTAAGCATTGATTTTATTTGATTTTAATAGCCATCTCCAGTCGGCTATTTATCTGCCGCGGACGCAAATAAATCGGCTGTAAAATGGTCAACTGATGGCCCTCTGGACAAAAGCACCGCTAACGCCGTCATCGGGTTTTTGGAATGGAAATCTGACTCGATATACAGAGGTGGCCCTCCATCATCCAGGGCAAGGCGACGCCCCATCGGTCAGGCCATAAATTTGTGCAATTAAAAATTATGGTGAGTTTTTACCGTTGATATCAAAAAGAGAGTCAGAGCGCCAGCCAGGAAAACCCTCGGCAATCGCAGCAGTCTGAAAACCCACTGGCCCAGCTGGGTAAAGGAAATTTATGGCCGCGAGCTGTGGCTGGTCTCGTAGATGCATTTTGCCTAGCGACTTCGTTGGGCAAATAAATCAGAAATCAGAAAACCGAAATCAAAGTTAAACGATTCTCGTAGCAAGGCCATAAACTTTGGGCCCCCTTTGAAAGGCACGGCAAGAAATAATCTATTAAAAATTGGGTTATATTTGTAGATTTTTTATATTTATCTAGAATTTTATTTAAAGATCTAGATGAAGTTAGGAAGAACCTTATCCTTACTTATAAGTATCCTTTGCTCAACAAATTCAATATTCATTTTGAATTTTGACACTTTTTGGAAGGATCCAGTTGGGAATTATAGTTTAGATTTAAGTAAAGAGTGTTGAGAGTTTGTTAAGATCAGTATCCTTAAGCCAAGACCCAAGATAATCTATTTCTATTCTATAATTAAAGAAAATATTTTTCCCACTGCATCCTGATCTATGTCTGCCTGTTTTAAGACTATATTTCCTGGTCTGAGGGCATCGTAAAAAAATGCAAGTGTTAGTCAGGTGGAACGCCACCCCGCAGAGCCAAGTGTCACTCAAAATCCAGAGAGAGAACGTGTGTGTGGAGACCCGCGTTGCATTGGAAAAGGCTCATTCAAAGTTGTATTTATTTATTTATTATTTTCTGTGGCATAAATCAAAACTCCAGTTTTTATGTCGCCTGTAAACGGAGCAGGCTTGAAATTTTAATTAGCCATCCCGTCGAATTGAAATATTTAAATCGGAGGGGAGTCCACCGCCCACCAGTTGAGTTTTTTTGTCATAAAATAATTAGACCGCACGCAGTGCCAGCTCCGGGATTGATTTCCCGGTGCCAAAGGGGTTGAGACTGGGGGCCTGGTGCCGATAAGCCTATTAAATCGTGACATTCTTCATGGCTCAATCGTAAATCATATCGTATGCAGCGTACATAGATCAATGTGCCTCGATTGTTCGACTGTTTCGATGGCTTCGAGTGCGTGTTCGATTTTTAACGACCGCAGCGACGTGCCCCGCATTTGAATGAATGTGTCTCGAGTGCAGCAGTTGAGATTATGTGTGTGGCTGCAATGCATAATTATTCCCTGTTGAGATAATCGGATAGGCTGGGCATATCTGCTGATAGCAGGGCATGTACAATGAGTATACTTCCTGGAAATTGTCTAGTGTGGGTATAACTAAGGGGATCTCATTGAAAAAGAGTTCTTGTTGGGGAATATCTAGGGATTAGGGATTACGAAATCCCTATACCTTTGCAGGGTATCAATCAGAAGCTAGTAAGGCATAAGTTTCGAACCTTAAAACAATATATCTTCTTAACCAGCATCAACAGCCGAATCAAACGCCAACTTTCCAATAAATTTTTTATAAAAAAAATAAACATGAAATAAAAATATTAAAATTTATAAAAAATATTTGTTAGTTTTCCTTGTATTCTTAAATACCCCCCTGAGATATCTAAACAATCTCTGTAGTACCCCCAACTAATATCTGTAATTACCAAAATGAATGACTTGCCAAGTAATACCCATTCGTTGATATCTCCCCCAGTGATATTTGACCATGAAATGTGTACTTTTTTTTATTGAAAAAATCCCACAATCTGCCCGGGAGTCCGCTCACGCACACTTTACCCGAATCCCCCAACCAAATCCTCACACAAATCTCGCCTGCCCAATTCCAAATGTCACAGCGCTGACACTCACTTGACAGCTAACAACCGGACGATAAATCGATTGAATATTACCAACAGCCCCTCCGAGAAGATTAATTTATATTTTCTGGGGGGAACTCGACATAAGCAAACACGATGAGCATTAAGATCAAATTACGCGATTGGGACTGGGAGAGTGTCCCGGAATGCAGAGGCAATAGACCCCCGAAAAATCCATCACATATATACTACATATATATATTATTATGGAAAACCTATCAACACACGGCGATCGACAAATTGAAAAGCAGCTCGGGCGACGTGCAGTGAAAAATGATTTTCCCTAATGATCGCCAGCCCGAGATTGGCAACCGTAGAGTCGGAGTCAAGATCAAGAGGCCAAATATGAAGGAGAATCCAATGAAAAATAACGAGCAGCCTCAAAATATATAACTAAACATAAAATCGAAATGGCAAGCCCCGTTAATGCGGAAAGTTGGATCGGCGAGGAGGACGAGGATCGGATCCGTTTGTCGACACCAGAGCCATATGAAGAGAGAGAGATACCCAATTCGCGTATGTGAAAACGCTGCAAACTCTGCGATTGAAATCAAACGCCCACTTGGAACTTGAACTCGAGCTAGGCCATGGAAATTCATTGCAATTTGCATAAACCAGGCTTTTTGGGGAGAGCGGAGCAGCAGCAGCATAAAAAAAGAAACACTGACAATTGACAACGGCAACTGCAGCAGCAGCAGCAACTGCAGCAGCAACAACAGCAACAGTTGGCTGCTCATGCCCAGCGAAATTGTCAATTCGGCAACATGTTGCTGCTTTTCTGGCTGCCAGTTGCCAGAGTTGCTAGTTGCAAGTTCCCAGTCTCCACAGTTGCCATGGTCAAGTGCAGAAACAGGTTGCAACTTCCTCGCTGCAACGGCAGCTCTGATTCCCAATGCACTAGGGAAAATATTGTATATTATTTAAATTATAATGATTGTAAAAAGTGTATATTCCATATTAAAATATCTAAGATGGTTAATAGTAACATTTTTGGTACAGAAAAAATTTCAATTAAATACCTGACATATTCTACCAGCTCTTCAAAATAAACCTTAAATATAACCCACAAAGTAACTCAATTTTCTCTCTCTGCATTTACTGTGGCTTCTGCTGCTGCTGTTAGATGGCCTCGCGCAGATTGCTGTCGCTGGCCGAGACGCCTGAAATTTGTAGCAGTCAACGTACCTGGCCGGGTAATTGTTGGCAACAGAGCAACAGTGGAGCAGTGCTGCAGCATTGCAGCAACTTGGCTTATACCCTGAATGCAACATGTTACCGCCGTTAGCCGTTTGTCGATTGTTTGATAGTCAGAGACTGATGATGACCATCAAAATGATGCATTCGTACACCCATGAGTTTTGACGTGAAATCAAAGTCGTCGTCGCCTGGGCATAAATTTTGTGGGAACGAACACGTACATAGAAGGAGCTGCTCCTCCTCCTCCATATTCGACTGGCCAAGATTAATGCGCAAGTCAATGGCTGTGCAAAAGATTCCAGGCAATTGCCGGCCGGAAGCGATGATCTTGTTAATTTGATAGCCTTGCCGATGCCTAACCGCCAATATATCATCATTAGAAATTTGTGAGTTTTCAACGCATTCGCACACGTCCCCTGATAATAACCAGGGTGGGTACCAGGTGCTCCAAGAGCTCCTAGTCCACCATGGGGCGGAGTCCACTGCTGGCCTAGATTCGCCAGAGAGTTACAGTTACATCGACTCCTACTCGGCGGAGTGGCAATTAACACTCGGACGGCAACAAATCAATTTTGCCCGCTCTTTCCGCCACATGTTGCAGGAAGATGCGTACCGAATCGATTTGACTGGGATGCACTGCACCCACTGCACTTGGTTCGTTGCAAGCAGCAATAATTGCTCCAGTTTTTTTTTTTTTTTTTTTGGGCCAACAAATTGGCAGCTGGGGTCTAGTCTTGGCTCCTTGGCATTCCTCCTGCTTCACCTCCTGATCCTCCTGCTCCTCCGGCTCCTTCTCCTCCTCCAAGGTAGACAGCAGACGCCTTGCGCATACGAAATGAGACAGCCGACGACAGGGAGGATGTGGTGCTGGCGAGGATCTCGGTTGAGGATGGGACCTCAATGAAGAGGTTTTCCGCTGCTGCCAGTGGCCGGCCATTCCTCTTCTTCACTTCTTTTGCTGCTGCTTTTCCTGGCTATTTTTTTTTTTAGAGTTTGCTTTTTGTTTGGTTTCTGTGTTGTTGTTGTTGTTTGTGGTGTGTGGCGTCGTCCATTTCCATGCTCAATTTTCCAATGTTTCCTGTGACCGCCGAACAACCTGGCGACGACAGCGGCTCAGGCAGACCTCGGAATGCGTTGCAAGCTGCAAACAATTGCGATTATCGAACGTGGCAGGGGTTACTCTTAAGGAAAGTGGGTATTATGGGACTCTAAAAGGGTTTGCTACTTCGTAGGACATTTTTTTAAAATTATTTCTATGATTTTTGTCACTATTCAAAGTATAAAAAACATTTAAATTCATTTTAAAAGCCTTAGAAATTATTTTCTTAAACTATTTATAAATTTTTATATATTTATTCATTTAAAAAAATATAGTTTATAATATAATATTTTAACAAAAAAATGTCCTTGTTATAAATTTATAAGATAACTAAATATTTCAATGAAAATATAATGATATAAAATTATAAAAATTCTGTACACCAAATAAAAGAGCATCTAAATATTTTTCAAGGCAAACCTATCACTATTCCCAGACCCCATAACCTAGGTCGTTGCATCTCTGGCCATCTCTCGAATCCCCTTACCTTCCTCCTCGTATTTATGTTTTTGGCCTGGGCCGTCGCTCCTTTGTGTATTTCGCGGGGCAACGCGATATAAATTGCAGATTTCTAACGCAATTTTCATAGCTGCATCCTCGCCGCTGCCGCTACTTTGACAACGTGGCCATTGTTGCCGTTGTGGCGGGCCAGCAATTGGTTCTGGCTTGTTGCAAATTTCAGACATTTCCACTCGCAATTCTCTCACATCTAACCGAACTTCTAGCTTTTCGGGGGAATTTTCCAATAATTTTTGGTTATGATAATTTCAAGTTGCAAAAACAATTCGGAATTGGCTTTTGGTATCTGTGGGATCTTAACTAGATTACTTTTATTACAGATGTCAGGTTACTTAAAAAGTAATTTGTAATCAATTATAAATTAAATATTTATAATAGAATTTAAGAGCATTTTTTATATCTATAATTCTAACCTGCTTACTCTTTCTCTATCTCATAATCTCCAAGAACCTCTAAAGCCATAATAAACCAAAAAAAAAAAAAAAAAACTCTAAAGACCTCATCAATTATTTCTACATATAAAAAATAAATAATTCCCCCATAATTTTTTTTCTTTTTTCCTTTTACAAAAATATTTATTACCAGTCATATCCTCACCCCGTCATCGGATTACTTAACACATCTGAGAGACAAACAATTACCGGCCAGTCATGTCCGTCTCAATTAGCATATCGCAGTCGGCCAGCCAGCAAATCCTTTCTGCCCCGTCAATCCATCTCTCACGCAGCTCTCAGCAACATCTGTTGGCCATATCTTGTGCTTTTTATGGCAGAACACCTCCTAACTGCGCACTTAAGAGGGAGTTACGACCAGGCCAGGACTCGAGGCCCCCGTGTGCCTGTCTTGCATAACATTTCCTTCATCAGTCGGTTGAAAACAAGGCTCACACACGCCCACGTTAATATTAATTGGCCATAAAGGGTGGGTGGCCAGGGAGCTGAGGCGGGGGAGAGGCGGTGGACAGACAGGCGACAAGACAGAATGACAAAATGCAATAACAAATAATACACAATGTTCAATAATCGCCGCGATTGTCATTGTTTTGGCTGACGGTGACGGGGCCTTATGCCTTATGACTGCGGCGGGTGGCTTTTGGTAACTGTCTGCGGTTACTGGCCAAAGCTCGTGCCTGGCAAGCCAAGTTTGCACCACCACCACCCACCGGCCCAACAAACGCTGCAGGGAGAGAAAAGTTAAAAGAAAAATAAAACTGTATATGAATTTTATGAAGATTTTTCATTTTTAAAGATTTTAACTTCAGAAAAGAGGTTTAAAATATTCAATAAAATACTTTATTGTTAATTCAAATCATTCCCTTTAAACTACTAATTTTATTGTTAACAAATATATATTTTAAAGATTTTTTCTTTCCCTATTTATATATTTTTCCAGTGTACTTGCTGGCAAAATGTATTTCTTTTGACGGCATCTGACAGCCACTGTCATTTTATTAAATATGGTTTTCTTGATTTCCCAGCACCGCCACCACCGCCAGCACCACCTTACCCCTCTGTAACCACCACCAGGAGCCGTCGCCTTTTATCAGTGTTCAAAATCCCGTTGTCGTTGTCAGCGCCAACAAGTTATGCGGAGCGGCGGGCGATTAACGGACATCGGCGTGGGTCGCCACTGCTGCTGCTGCTGCTGTTGATTTCTGGCGAGGAGTTGGCGGTGGATGGGTGGGTGGGTGTGTGTGCCAGTGGCCACCACCGCAACAGGTGTTTCCATTTCGCCTCCTTGCGGGCTGTGTCACGTAGCGCCGGCTGTCAGGAGCAGCTTGTAATTGCGGTGGCCAGCCTTTTGGTATTCCAGAGCCACGGTAGATGGTATACATGGGATGGATAGTGGGCCTAAAGCCCAGGAGCGAGTGCGATGTGAGCCAACGGAATGTTAATGCCCAGGTCCCGTCCCAAGAGCAGGTGTCCAGCCCAGGCTGGCCATCGTGGCGAATTATGAACTATTACGGGTCGTTAGTTCCGTATGAGAAGCGATTAACCTGATGGGGAATAATACTGATAATTAACCGGCGAACATTCGCTCTAATTCGCCATAACCAGTGGAGAGAGAGTAGAGAGCTGGAGCTGCAATTAATCTGGGCGAGTCTTTGACCGCTTGGAGTGCAGCCTCTTTCAATCAAAACGAATCCGAAGTGGATCCTTTTGGCCTATTCAATGGACTCGACTGGTGCTGCTGCTGCTGCACTCCCAATCAGTGCTAAACACATTGGCATTTCGCTAAATGAGTGTGGGTACATAACTCAGGGCCCAACAATGCCGCTGCTCCGCTTCCCTAGGCCCATGCCGAGGCGGTTGCACTAATTGCGCTAATAATGGGGATTACCTCATACAACCAGGTCTGAGTCGAAGTCGAGGAAAGGTAGGCAGACTTAACTGGAGTTTAACAAACTAAATTACACTTGAAAATCAATTAAGAAAGGAAAGTTATGCTTAAGGTCCTTGAATCAGAAATATTATTGCACTAATTTATTGCAGCACTAATTTAATATTTTAAATTATATTTAAACCCAAAGAAAATATTTAAAATATTTGTTTAATAATATATTTTCTTATTTATATATTTTCTTAAAAATTAGGCTTACATTTTCCTCCCAGTGCCCCTAAGTAAAGCCTGGCAAAAGCAAAGCAAATGTAAAGCAAAGCCAAGTCTGGAACGACGCCAACGCACTAATGGGCGCTTTGTGGTGCCAACTGCTCATGTGGCCAGGCATGTGGATGCAGTGCACCCACCTCGTCAGCACTCTCTTGCTTCCCCTACCTCTTCTGGCTAGGCTCTTTTGCATGCGACGGGCGTTTATTGTAATTTCATTAAATGAAAAATAAACGCGAAAATAGCTAAATTGACTGGGACCAGTCTGGAAGGACCGCCGATCCCGAGTTCCCCCCTGTTCACAGTGTCGCAATTAGAGCTAAAAATTATGGCATTCGGCAGCGGCCAGTTGAGGCGAGTTGCTGCTGCTGCGGCTGCCACTGTGTTGCCCACTTTAAATAGGTTGCAATTTATGAGACCGAAATGCAGTCGTGGGCGCAGACTCCCCCGTGAAAATGGGTAGTGTGCAGGGAGAGAAATGGTAAGGGAATTTAATATTTTTTTAGATTTTTCTTTAACAATTTGGAATTTAAAGCATTAAAGAGGAAGTTGAGAACCAGTTTGTGCAGCTACTTTATTAAATAATAATTAATTTTAAATAAAGTAACCTACTAATCTTGATATTGGCTTAATAAATTAAACTTTAAATCTATTATTGAACACTGTTAAATATTTTTTGCCTAGAAGCTAAAGAGTATTTTACAATTTAAATAGGTTTTTTTGGTTACAAAAGGTAGAGATTTAAGCTAACAATATTTTTATCAACATTATTTGTATTACATACTCTTTGCTTCCTCAAATTTCTTTACCTTTTTAATTCCCAACTATTTTTCTCAGTGCCTGCAAATGGATAATGCACTTGAGGGAGGGGCTCTGGTGAAATGCCTGACCCCCCCAGCTGACAGCTGTCATGGCAGAGTGAAAGTGGCATGTCGAAGCCTTAATTCGCTCTCGATTGTTGCGGTCGGAGCTTTGGCAAGCGTTTGCACAATTTATCATCTCCGAGCGGGCCGCTCATCAAATTAAAGTGCAATTTAAATTCAATTAGCAATTTGCGTGTGCAACTCGCCCCACTCGGTCCCAGGTCAGTCAACACACATGACGACGGGCTGCTACCTTTTGCCGGTGACAAACGGAAACCGAAAACAGGAACCGAGATGGAGATGGAGACCCAAAACGAAACACACGTCGTTGTAATGAAAAAGTTGCATGCAAATTGCTCAAAACCACAACGAATTCATTAAAACAATTACAATTAGCCTTCGCAAGGAGCAACAGCTGGCCAAGTGCCTCCTGTCAACTTTTCGACTAAACTTCAAATTGGTTGGTTTTTTGCGAGGGAAAGAAGCACCTTGTGGAAATATGATTGGTTGGGAAACCCAAAAGGGGTTCGTTTTCAATTGCATTCAATTATGTGTTTAACTAAGCTCATTTCAGGCGAAAGTTTGTCACGAAAATTGAATTAATTTAAAAGAAATATGGGAAAGGAATACGGAGTCACATAAATTAAAGAGGGTAATTGGTTACAATAATGTGGTTTACATTAAATATATTCAGTTGAAATAATTGTTTTATGATGTGAGAAATGCCATTTTGTACATCTTTAATTATGTATCTTTAATTTTGTAAATATTTTTCTAGGAACATACTGAATACCTTTCTTCTTTGAACATTTTCTCTTGTTGAAAAAATCATTTTCACTACATTTAAAAATATAAAATCCTAAAAATTAACTTTGGGAAAATTATAAAAAATTTAAAACCCTTTAAGAAGACCGAAAATATTTCAATTCTTTAGTTAGATATTTTTCCATATTTTTATATGAAATTTTTTTGGGAAAATTAAAACTTTAAAAATCTATAACTAAGCCAAAAATGCAATAATGCATTAATGCTAGTTTTTGTTTGTGTAAAAGATCTGTTTTGACTAATATTAGAATAGGTATAAATATATTTCTTCAATAAATAATCAATATCTGTTTCCAAAAAATATGTAAAAATTCAATTTCCACTCAAATTAATTCTGCTTAAAATTCCAAAAATAAAGGAATGACTATGTAACCCCTCCCTAGGGTTCTGCCAATCTTATCTCTCCCAAAATCATTTCCCTGATCATCTTACCTTCCCTAAGTGCCTCTTGCAGATTTCTTCCATTATCGTTAAAAGTAACGCTCGACATTTGCGATCCTAAAATACAATTGCATTCCTAGACTTTAATGAGTGCGTTTCAGATAAGCGAAACTTTTATTGTTTTGATTAGACTTCCTCCACATCGAGTTTATGGTTCCATAAAAGACTTTTCGCCAGATCCCCAGGATTATCCCAGGCAGTTGACGACGACGACGATCTTCGATGACTTAATGACTGACCAGGCCAAGTAATCAAGGCTGGCCGACTGACAGTTCGACTATGGAGAGCCACGGGAGCCATAAAAATTCTACAATTAAAAGCAAAGGACAGGCCAGCCGCCACGGCAACAAAAAAGGCAGCCACAGCTGTCAATTATTTCGAGTACTTTTCACCAACGCCTCACGCAGTTCCACTGACAGCCGAGGAGGCCCAAACCGAAGTCGGGCAAAAAGCAGGAGCAGCAGCAGCGGCGGCATAAATATCTCGATGGAACCCATACAGTCGCCATGGCATACTCGCATGTTGCCCCGAACTGTCAAATTATTTCGATTCATGAATATTAACGCCCCAACAACGTCAGAAGCCGCAAACAAGATGGGCAAAAAAAAGGAAAAATTACAAATAAAAACAGGAGGAAAGAGGTGGGTCTTATAAGCCGAAGGTGTAAGTACTCTTTCAGGGAGATTTGTGCCTGGAAAGTCTTTGAAATTCTTAAAATATTTAGTTAATATCTGGTTATCTATATGATAAAAGATACATTTAATTTTTTAAATATTTGTGATTTAATGGTTGGTAATTAAAGAAATAAAAAACCTTTTAATATCCTTTTAAAACCTCCACCAAAACCTCTACAAACTCCTTTATATAGTCACCTTACCCCTTAAAAAGAACATCAATAAAAGAGGGAGTTGCATCCCGGCTTGGGAATACTTCGCTTTTGGAGTCCAAGTAGCCAGAGTCCATCCTCCGTCGACATCCTCGTAATTGACAGCCGCACTTCTGGCCCCCTGGCCCTCGTTTCTGGCGGGACCTTTTAGTGTCGTCCGAATGTTCTTGTTGTTGTTGAGCTCTTTACCGAATTTATCAATTAATTAAAATTCGTGCATTTTTATACAAAAATGAATATATATTTTATTGATGTCAGCGGTGGCACTGGCAACGGATGCATTCCGCATTTATACGCCGGTAAATGACATTTTATTGGCGGGCAGCCTTCGTAGCTGGCGCAGTCAATGTCACACAAATTATGCAATTTTTTCGCCACAATTTTAACTCGTTTTTGGTAAAGTTGGTAATGAATCGCCTTTGCCTCGGCTTGGGCATATATATTTTTATATTTTTTTATGTATTTTTATGTGCACTGCAGAGTTATTTGGCTCTGCTTCTGTATATGGTTGCGGTTATTGAACCTTAATAATAACTCGATTTTTAAGATTTTCCAACTCTCCCAGGGAGTTAGGCAATGGTTTCTATAATTTAACAAAGAAGCTGAAAATTAATTTCTGATCTTGGCTTTTAGAAAGCCATATCACTGGTTTCGAAAACCCTTCACTTCTGTCACATTTTTGGACTGCATTTCTTGTGTTTTTCTGTGTTTTTTTTTATTTTGGAAATTCAGTGACCAAAAATGGTCTTACCTAATTTTCCAAGAGTTCATAAATCAATGTCAGAGCTGCCGCTGCATTGATTGTCTTCAATTTTGTGCGCGGTTCGCTGACCCCAAAAGCTACGTGCTACGTGCTGTGGCAATTATGTTTGCCACCAGCTTCGACTTTGGCTTTAACTTTGGCTACAGTCTGGTGTGTCTGGTCATTGGCCAGAAAATCCTTCATTAGCATATTTGGGGGGGATTTGCATTAACACCTTCGCCGGGGTTATGTAATTTCCTAGGCCAGGCCAGAGGAGCGTGACTCTGTGGCTTTTGCAAACACTTATTGTCCTTGTCCTTAGAGCGACACAATCTGGAACTCGACGAGGATTCGGATTTGGATTTGGATTGGGACCTGGTGTGGTGTTTGGGGCCTGGAGCCTGCCTTTGCCTTGGGATCCCAGGCCTGCCGTTGAGTTATTACATCGCCCCGACGATGTTGTGCGCGATTTCGTGAGTGCATCTTATAATGCTATTAATTATTTGCATGTTCAGCTCAGCACCTCAAGGAGGGGCACTGGAAAAAAAAGTTAAATAAAACTAAACCAAGGCATATAATATTTTTAAAAAATTTTTAAAGTAAGATCAAGTTCAAAGTTCAAGTTTTAAAATATATTTCAACTTCAAAAGTGGCTTAGTTTTAGTCTCATTTCATATCTCAAACCCATTTCTTTCACTGTACAATGCGTAGCCAGCATTTGTGAACCTGGCGAACTTGGAAAACCTGGCTTAGCCTGCATCCTTTCCTTAAATTTATTCTTGCAACACGAAGAAATTGTAACAACATGGCAATTTATTCCGAGGAGCAGCAGCAGCAGCAGCAACTGCTGCAAGCCTCGATTATTTCTTCTATTTTTTATTTGCATCGGTCGCGGGTGTAAAAGTGTTCTCTGCCCAGGAGTAGTATATTCCCCGAGTGGGAATATTGGCCAGCTCCCTGGGCTCCTGCTGCTGCATAAAATTTGCGAATCTATTTCGTCGGCCAGAAATACATTTCGCACACCTCGCTCGCTCGCCGGCATTTACATAGATATACGAGTGTGTGTCATGTCTGGCCATTCTTCCTGTTTTGTTTCGGTTCTATTGGGTTCCAAAGGGGGGGATTACTGGCTGTTACTGGGGGCTTACTGTACGGCACAGTACTGAACCACTCCGGGGAGTGTTGTGTGTGAAGCATTTACGCTCTCATTGCACTTGCATTGAAAAATCTAACACACATTCACTTCCGGCGCACAGTTGCCATTTTTGAGATACACAAAAGCTGACAGTCTCGGTTTGGCTCGGGGGAAAGGGTAACGGGGGATGAGATGGAGTCGGGAAGAGTTTATTTTGTGCACTGAAGGAATTTGTTGTAATTTACCCAACCTTAAAATCATATTAATTTCTTTTTTCCAAAAACTAATTAATTAAATTTACTATAAATAGTTATAGTACAATTTTAACTTGTCAAAATATTCAGTAAAATATTTTCTAATGGCATAAATTATTTCTACAAAAATTAAGAATATATCTAGGGTCTTAAAACTCATTATAAATTTTTAAAATATTTCCGGATGTCTTAAACTATTTCTACAAATATTAAGACTACCTCTAAAGTCTTAAAGCTCATTGAATTATATTTAAAATTATAAATAATAATAATTTCTTGCAAGTCTGACTTCTACCTGACTTTCTGCATTCCCGTTTCCTTTTCTCCTCGACATCCTGTTCCTTTTCCACCTAATTCCAGCTAATTGAAGTAAAAGCCTCTGCTGCACAAGGCTAACATCATCATCAGGCTGCGGTCTCGTCGCTGTCTTGCGTCTTGGCCAATTTGCATTTTGTGGCAGCTGCAGCTGGAAAACAGCCGTAAATTTGTGCCACACTCTCGACTCTGTGTGTCGCGAGCCTTGCGACCCCAGAAAAACAAAAAGCAAAGCCGAAACTGAAACTCAGCCTCGGCTCAGGCACACTTTGCTAATTAGCCAAAACCGCGAGCGTCAAATTTGGGCCAAAAACAAACGTGGCAGGAGGCCGTATTTATGTATGCACTCGTACCCGTACTCCAAGTCGAACTCCAACTCGTATGTGGCATCAAATTAATTAAGAGTCGAACGTGCCAAGGAGCAGAAAACCGCAGGGAAATGCAATTTCCAAGCTCCTCGCAAATAAGGAAAATGCGGAAAATGCCAAATAAGGCAAATCCCCGCAGCAGGCAAAGTGTCAAAGCGAGGCCAAATTCTAGCTAATTAATGATTATGACACAGAGACTCCTCGCTGGCGAACTTCTAATTGAGAAACCTTTTTTGGGGACCCTCTAAGACCGGACCACACACGGCGCTTTGGCGTTTGGGGATTTTGGTATCCCAAAAAGCCAACAAATTGACCTGCAACATGTTGAACAACAGCCATAAAGGAAAAGAAACTTGTTGATTGCTCTATCCGAAAAATTAATTGGACCACACACGAAGAAAGCCGGGCCAAAAAGGAGCTCTAAAGGCCAGACAGAGACCGCTGCAGTGTGTCTAATTAGGCAGGCGGACAGGTGAGCGAAAGAGAGAGACAGAGCTGGAGATGAGGGCCGCAGATGCATCGCCGATCTGTGGGTGTCATATATTTTAATGACTCTCGGGCTCTGGGTTCTGTGTGGCTCTGTGGCACTGCAGCGGCTCCCCAAAGACCCAGAAACGCGAAGGCCAGGCCTTGGCAGTGGTGCAAAAATTTTGATGGGACCAAAAAGAGGGAAGAAAATTGTAAAAATTAAACAGAAACTTAATATTAAAATTTAAAATAATAAAAATAAGAATATTTGGGAAGGCTATTCGTGAAAATATAGGATTTTTCTGCCTGGATCTTAGGGAATTAACTTAAAATAATTATAATCTTCCAGAATCTTTATTACATTTAAAAATACTTAAATTTCAAATTCAAATAATCAAAAATTATTATTAATCTTTACATAATCTATTCTAGTTATGATAAAAATTTTCTCCCTTTTTAAATTCTAAGTTATCTCAGAAAATCCTTTTATTAAAAGTAAACTACCTAAAATCTTGACTAACTATCTTTTTTGGCACATTTTCAAGCCATTTTCAGTCTTAAAAAAATCTGTTTCGTCAACTCTAAGTTCCAAAACTCAAAGGCCCAACGATCTCTGGGTGATAACCGTCGTTGTTGGTACCCCAAAATGAAATGGCAAGGCGGTGCGAATGGCTTGCATAAATCCATGTGAAATGCAACTGCCAACTGCTGCTGCTCCCCTGCAATGGCCCTCTGCCTCCAAAAGTCGTTAGGCCGAAATGCAAATCAGTTGCGGACTCCGATTCGGTTTCGGATTTGGAATATGTAGGTCTCTGGGGTGTCACTCTTAACCCTATTCCGCCGCCGTCTCATAAATGGGCCAGCTGACATATCGCGATGTGGCCACTAGAGCGAGCTTTCTCTCTCAATTAGCAGACGGATGGAATTGTCAATCGAATGAATGCGAATGTTTGTCAATTACCGAAATTCAATTCAAGGAATTGTTAGAGGAATTGGTTAAGAATTGGTAAAGGAATTGCTAAGAGAAGTGGTTAAGCTATTGGTTTAGGAATTGGTATCGAAATTGGAGTTGAAGTTTGCCCAAACTTGGCCGCTGACTTTTATTGACTCGAGTGACCCCCGAAGGCTGGTTTTTTGTTGAGCAGGTCGGGGAATTAATTCCGCAGCCAAGCTCTCTGGCTGAGCAGCTTCTGGCCCCCTGGCTATGACTATGACTTGGCCAAGGAACACGTGCAGTGCAGCGCAATGTAAATAGAATGCCCTTTTGTCCAAGTCGAGCTAGTTCTCCACCGGGTCCATGTATGAACGCCCCCTTTTGCAGGCGGCGGCAACGCCTTCTCAGCTGAAAAGATCCAGTAAACGGGGGAAGTACAGAGAGAGAAATGGTAGATATCATATCTTTATATCTTAAGGAAATATTCTTTAAGGTAATTAAAGGTTTAGAAAGAACTTTTATATTACTTTTATATTTTTCTTTTAATTTTAAAGTATTACAACTCAGTTTTCCACTTAATTAAACATTTTCAAGAGTTTCCACACTAACTAAAATTAATTAATTAAATTTTCTCCACCTGTAAACATCTTCTAGGTGGACATGGGAGATGCAGTCGCATCGTAAACTCAGCACGTAAATTATGATCAGCCAACGGCGTTGAATATTAATTGCACCGCACCGAAATGAACAAAGGCTAGGGAGCATCAGCCGACGGGACTTGGAACTTGGCCTGGGACCAGGAGTCGGAGACAGGCGGCCTCTCCAGGAGCAGGAGCAGGGCCGAAGCGGCATTCCAGTCTAGGCACACATATCCACTGACCATACTTGGTGGGCTGCCGACTTGGCTCTCCGCGGAGGTACTGCCACATCGCCATCTCGCCATCTCCATGGACTTGGTCTTGGTCTTTGGTCTTGGCCATTGCCACCGTTGCTGCTGCCAGGCAGCGCCTCTTCTGTCCATGTGCGAGCATCTGTAACGGTGTCTTTGATAAGCGTCGATAATTATTGACCAGACCTGCCAGACGGGGGCCCCCACTAGGAGCTTCGTTAGAGCCTAAGGAAAGTGGAGGGAGTAGCAGAGTCTAGAGTTCTACATGAAGAGAAATATAAAAAGAGGAAATTGGAGCTAAAAAAAAGTATATTTTTAAATCACAAACTAATTAAGTATATAAGAATTTAAGGAAAAGACACTTTCTCAAAGGAAAATCAAGAAGAAACTCCAGTATTCCCTAAGAAATAAATATAAATAAATATATTCAAATAAAATATACAGAACTAAATTTGTAAATATATTTATTTGTATATTTTTCTTTGGGAACAGTAAAGTTTCTTCTTCAAAAAAGTTGGTTTATTTTACTTATAAATATTTTACAAATTATTCTTTCAAACCCATCGTTTCCCCCAGTGCACTCACCTTTCCTTCGAGTGTGAGTTAGATCTTTAATTAATTTCCAGGAAGTTTTGATCGCACCGTCTCTGGGCTTTCATTTTTCGCCATTGTCGCGGTCATCACTCAGTTGGGGTTTCAGAAGAGGAGATTTTCAGATGCGATGACGATGGGAAGACCATGACGACGAGCCAACCTGTATGTCAGTGTCAACGGCGGACGACCCCCGCTGCTCATTTGCTGTCTTGCTGCTTGATGAATTGTCGCGGAGTGGCAGTCAAGGTGTGGTCTTAACCCTTGGCCAGCCACTGGGTGTATTGGCCCTTTTCCCCTTGGCTTACCTCTAATGTGAGATATGTATTTGCGACTCCTCATTGAGTGGCAATGAGCGGAATGTTGACTCAGCTGAGACTCTGATTCCGAGTCTGCAACTGAAACCGAAAACAAAACTGAAACATGGCCAAGGCTCTGGCATTTTTGTCCTGCGGCCACCGGCCGAGAAACCTGAAAATCGTTTGTGTATTTATCATGGCCGACAAAGCGGCGCAAATCTCTCTAAAAAAAAAAAAGAACTTAAAAAAAGACCAACTGAAATCACAAGGCTATCAAGAGCCACAATAAAAATGCCAGCCACAGTTGGTGGCAAAAGGCACACAACAAGAAATAAATAAAGGAGAATCCACGGCGGTGGCGGAGGAGAAACAAAAAGCCCGGAAGCAAGTCGAAAAGTTTCAGTTCAGTTTTATTGAATTTTTCGCCTTCGATCTGCAAAACGGAACCCGGCTCGTAAATAAATCTTGTTTGCTGTTGCAGAACTCTATGGGCCAACGACAGACAACACAGTGCTGGCCAAAAGTCTGCAGCCACTGCTGCTTAGCCAGCAAAATGTATTTGAATGGCCCAAGGGCCTGGGTGCCTTTGAAGTGCATTTTGATGGACAATCAATCGGAAATGTAATTTGGACAATGTTCTTTTTTTATGGAAAAGAATTTGAATTTTATTTCCAAATAAGTATCGATAACATTTAGGTAGCGCAAAAAAATGTTCCAAAAGAAATAAGGAATTCTTAGAATACTTATTTAATTAGAAGAAAATTATTCCTTAAAATCTCTATGTATTTTTAAAGCTGTTTATAATATTTAGGAAGGAAGCAGAATAAAATATCGATTATAATAAATGTATCAAAAATATCGATAAAAGAAAAAAAAAAAACGCTAAAAAAACAGCTAATACATAATAATTACGAATTATAAAATTAAACAGGAGCATTTTAAATGAAGAATTTTCATCGATATATCTTACATTTTTCGATTAACATATCGATCTTTATAGCTAGCACTGTGCCTCAAATATCACCTGGCATAATTAGACACGATTTGGTGGCAATTACCACCTGGTGGTGTTCCTAGCCTTTGCATGCTATTCTGGTTCGTGTTTTTTAAAAACAGAAAAATCGAGTTGCCCCTAGGCCAAGTCGTAAGCAAAACACTCGTAGCTCGGAAGCAAATTAAGCTGCAAATAATAAATAATTTGTGCTCATAAATGGCAATAAAAAGGCGGTCAAAGTTGCAGTCGCAGCAGCGGCAGTCGGCGATTTATTTCACAAGATAATTCCAAACTAATTTGGTAGCATTTAGCCAAAGAATTACAACGGGCCAAAATCAACGAATCGCCAAGAATCGCCGCGGGACCCGCTGCAGCTGAGTAATGGCATTGAAAAATGCATAAATTTCGAGCTGACCACGCCCACATTTTGCGAATCAGTCAAATGCGGAGGGCATTAAATATGCAGACATATGGCGGAAAAATGTAAAAATCTAAGAATCTAATGGCCCAAATGCAAATGCAATGGGCCATTAAATAAGCATCGCTCATGCGACGCGTTGCACATGCATAAATATCATTTATATGTACATGTTGCCAGGCCGCGTATTTGATGGCCAAGGATGTTACATAATCTGATGGATAGATTATCGATTTCCCCGCTGTTCATCTCCGCTTATATATCACTCATACGCCGCCTAGTACGGTTCGCTTTGGATCGAATCGCATAGCAAAGCCGGTTGTAAAATAGAAATTACAAATGCAGAACAAATTTATGGCCCAAAGAGCAGGGGAAGAGAGGAATCTGGGGACACAGAAATCTGCCGTGAGTGATCCCCGATCGCACATTTGCCAGCGGCGATCGTGGAGATCAGCGATCAATCCGATGCCCGGCCTGACCCCAGGGCCAACTTATTTGCACTTGAAGGAAAAATTGTGGTAGAAAAAGTAGAAGAATCTAGGAGGAATTTAGTGGAGGAATTATGATTTTTAAAAAAAGATAAAAAATCCTTAAGCAAATCAGTTTAAAATACCCTTAAAAACTTATACTTTCAAGGCAAATATTTATTTTTAAAGATATCTACCTTCGTAGAGACTAATTTCTTTATGATTTTATGTTAGAAATATGCGTTTTTTCCTCACTTTTCTCTTACTAAAACCACCCAGCAACTGTTCTAGTTTTTCCTAGAATTTTTTTCCAGTGCTTCTCTTGGTTTTTGAGAATCCTCTGGCGGCTGTTTGTTCGCCGTTGTCATCGATCGCTTGAGTGCCGTGTGTCGTTTGAATGAGTTATGGCAATGTCTTTGCATTCGTTGCGCTTGGCCATGACTCTTTGCATTTGGCAACTGCTCTCGGGAGATTTCTCTGTTTGTTTCTTCTGTCTTTTTGCAGCTCTTTTTTTTTTTTGAGTTCAACTCTTGCCACATTGCGTATACGCACTGGTGGCTCTTTGCAAACTCAAATCGCTTTCTCACACTCATCTCCGGCAGCCAGAAAGGTGAATTCCATGTGGCAGGCAGGAAATTGAATGTCGAACCGGCACAGGTACAAAGTAAATATAGAGAGAGGGCGAATGTATGTAGATGCTGCATAAATCTATCTCCGAAATTTATGACACACTCGAGCCACGTTAATAAGCAAATCAGGCACAGACTCCGACTCCGATGAGAACCTGGGAATGGAACTAAACCCTCTCCTTGTGCTTGCAACAGGATTTTAGAAATGGTAATAAAACTTTTTATGGACACTTTTATGCCTCGCCGATGAATTATGAAATATTTTTTGGGCAACGAATGTGGCTTTGCCAGCATAGAAACTCGCATTAATCATACAAAAGGAAAATCGGCTAAAGGATGGCCAGGACCCAGATGAATAAGCAGCCGCGGAACAGCAACCTGTAGCCATTGGCCATAAAATTGAGTTATTAAACAGGTGCCGAGAGGAGGCCCGATCCCGGGAGATACAGAGAAAGATAATACATATATATCAATATGTGGAGCATGGCTGGAGGAACCCCGTGGCCAGTGACCAAACAGCAATCAGTGCAAATGCCTCTGAGAAATGGAGGTCAAATACGGGCAGAGAGCGTGTTGGTTTTCCCCCTCCCCTCACCAGCACGGGCTGGAAAAGCTTTGGGGAAAATCAACATGCAAGGCACAAATGTTTTTCGACCATGTTAAACAAAAGAGTGGAAAATTATTGTTACATTCGAGGAGCCACGGAGGGGGAAGCGCGAAAATTCAACAGCAAAACAATTACAGTTGCCACAGTTCGGCGTTGGCCCAATTACGAGGGGTTTGGGGGGGAGGGGCGGTGGTGAGTGGGTGGGGGTTCTTCTGGATGCCCGGCTTGTAGGATATGTCGAATATTTCCCGACAAGCGTCGGAGCAAACGCGATAACATTTTTACATACAGCACAAATTTCATTCCACTTTGGGGAGGGGGGAAGGAAGGAAGTAAGGAAAAGCGAAGCAGCATTTTCTGGTAGCTGCACTACCGAGACCCAAGACGATGCACTGAGCTTTAATTTGACAAGAAATTTTAATATTAAATTGTAGAGAGTCAAGAGACAGATGATAATTGAAAGAGAAGACTTAACTTGAGACTCTTTAATGGTAATATTAAAAGATCTTAAATTTTTAAAAATTTAAAAATATAATTACAAGGCTTAATGAATAAATATTCCCTTATTTTCTCAGTGCACACGCAAATTGAAGCACTCACACATGGCACAGCACCTTCTCCATACCATCCAGCTCCCTGCTCCAGCTCCCTGCTCCATCTCCGTGCTCCCTGCTCCCAGCTCCCAATCCGCATGCTCTTCCTCATATAACCATCCATGGCCCAGACCCCCTTGGCAGTTTTATCAGGAGCAGCTGTTGGGAGCTGCCACAATATGCATTATATTGCTCATGACCCTTAGGGCGGTCCGGGGATAAGATAAATGAAATTAAGTTTCAGTTCATTTTTGGCTACCAGCAGCAGGGCCAAATATGGCCATGATAATTGCCTTAAGTGCTCCGGCACATGCAAGCCGCCGAGATAGTGGTTGGGAGCTTAAAGTGGGTCCAAAGTTCAAAGGGTCTCCGATATATGCAGACTTTAATTCCCAGCCTTCATCTCTCATATTCGACGGTTGCCATCAATGCAAATAGGAGTCTACAAATGAGTCAGAGAGGACCCCCATCACGTGACCCATTTGAGACCCCCACCCCGAAAACAATGCCAATAAATTTGCATATAAGAATCCTGGCCCAGACACACACACGAGAAACAAAAAGTAGAAATGGTATAAAAACCTGAAGCGGCACAAACATAAAATCTGCACATGAAAGGGTTTTATTTGGCACAAATGAAAACATAAACAAGTGGAAAGTGTATAGATGGGGTTTAAGGATATTGAAAAGGGTTGGAATGTTAAAAGGAATAAGGAGAATTAAGGGAATATTAAGAAAGTGTCTTGGGAAGAGAGAAGATTTAAATATTCGAAAAATGAAACGAAATCTTACAACCACTTAATATTTATTTTAATAAAAAAAACTTAAGAGAAAACTTGTAGTAAATATTCTTTAAAATTTTAATTTAAATATAAGAAGCTATGATATTTTTCTTAAAGAAACATTTACAAAATTCTATAATAATAATAAACCTCAAAAAAGAGGAATCAAAAGAGTTTCTAAAAACTATAATTCATCTTCCTTTCCTATATAATTTTCCCATTTTCAACCTCACAAAAACCAACACTCCCCTACAGCAGGGCATTCAAAAATGTGAAATTTATTTAATTCGAAGCGGTGGCGTTTTTTATGATGCATATACAATTTGCCAAAAGGATTTGGCCGCATGGAAAATGCGCAGTTGCTGCATATGAAATACCAGACCGAGGACACAGACCGACGACTTCTCTCTGTGGCCCGAAATCAACTGAATGTACACTGGTACAATGAAATTTACAAATAAGTTAACAATTTGCTTTTGGCCCTGCCTGACGACGGATGACAGGACGCGGAGTTGAGACCGGGTCCGGGATTGGGGACTGAAAACTCTGGGACTGTCGAGTCATCACGACAACGCTGAACGGCGACACATTTGCCGGTGAAAGTTAAGCCAATCATCGCAACAATGTCGACATGCTGCATTTTTCGCTAACAGAGACATGAATTTCAATACAAATTCGCCAGTGTTCGGAGTGCTTGTAATCCATCGATGATCTGGGATCGAATGCATTCAAAAATTTCACATGACGAGGCAGCATCTGTAGAGACGGAATCCCATCTCTCCTTCCAAAGGCGATGCTAATTTCTGACGTTCTCCGTAAGGGTACGAAGAGAGACTCTGGAGAGGAGTATGAGTGTATGATCAGTGCCCTATATGGCAAGCGCAGTATAATGCAATCCAATCCCAGCAGATCTTGTCTGCCCGTCGGATTTGATATTCTTGCGGTAATGGAATATATGTAAAGCAGATGTAAATCGCATTATTTACCAGATTTTTAAAGAGAGTGTGTTTTTTTGTTGGTTTAATTTGGGCTAAAAGAAAGTTTGAATATTTTGTTGGGAATAAATAAAGAGTGCGAGGTGGGAGTATTTAATGTATTTGTAAAGATTTGTATGTTTTTATAATTTTATATAATTTTTAAAAATTTAATAAAATATTTAAAGAACCGGAATAATGCTAAAAAAGTACCTAAATAGTTCTAAATAAATTTAGAATTTAAATCTTAAAGCTTTTATCTTGAAATCTACTTTTTACAGAGTCAAGGCTAACTTTCTAAATAGTTTTCGAGCCATAACATATTTCTTTATATTTTCTAAATACATCCAGGCCTCACTCAAGTTTGAATATAATATAGTACTTAAATATGCCTGTAAAAATATTCTCTGAATAATTATTAATCAAACTAAAATGCCTTTCATTATTAAAAATACTTCTTGGCAAAGATTTCTTATCCTAATCATTCTTATATATTAACAATTCTTGAATATTTCACTTTAAATTTACAAATTTATTATAAATTAAATATTCTCCAAGCCAAAATAAAATAATTAAAACATATGGGAGCAGCTTAAAGTTATTCCTGAGCATTTAAGGGAATTTAAGGTAGCATTTCTGTTGACGGTTGGACGGTTGCACATTTCTCGCTTTGACTTGCTAAACTTGTGCAGTCATCTCTCTCCATTTCTCAGCCTCAAGCCCAACATAAATAACACACAGTTGCATTTGGTGGAGCCCCGACTGCCTCGTCTTGCACTCGTCATAAATTTTAATACACATTTTGGTTTGCAAATTGCTCTCCGGCAAGATGCAATTCGCGCTCCTTGGCAGTCTGTTGCTCCTGGCCCTGGCTCGGGCTCCTGGCTCCTGCTGTTGTCCTTTTGCGACAACTGTGACGAGCACGTCAGCCTTTTGATTGACTGGCCAGGTTCAGTTTAGCCGATTTTCGACTTTACCCCTCACGCACTCGCTTAGAACGGCAGCAAATTGCATAATTTTTACATAAATATGCCGACTCGCATTCATAATCGTAAAAAAAAGGGTTAGCCTTGTGCTCTGCTCTCCTCTTTGTGTGTATTCCTGTGTTATTTATTTGGCCTGCATATATTTTTTAATATGCAGCCTAATAGGCACTCCACTGCACAAAAAACAAAGGTCCCCGCCCCCACCTGATGTATGCAAAGCCCAAACAATGAATGGAAATTCTCTGAAATAAGCGCACAGTGCATAAAATATTTATGATGGCGAATTGTGTTGGCCATATTTTCAGGTTCAATGACGGCTTATAAAGCTCTCCAGGGCGGGAATGCGAAATGTGGAATGATTCATGCGAAAACAACAGCAGACAATCGTTGTCTTACAGGTGGATGCTTCGGTTGCTGTCTATAGAAAGTGGTTGTAGGGATAACAATGAGGGGAAAGTTAAAGAAAAAGGAATTTTAGATGCGTCACCTGCATTTGAATTTAAATTTAAAAACATAAAAGGTGTTTTTATGTGTCAAACCATAAATAAACATATACCTATAGATATCTCTCTAACAATTTTAAGAGAGCCTGAAAATTTGTATGTCGTTACGCATCTTAATATTTCCATTTTCTTTGGCTTAGGCTTTGTAAAGGGTCACTTGTTGGTAATCTTTTAATATAAAATGGCCAATTTTTTCAAATATTAAAAATATTGCATCTTAAAAAATACTCTGGTAAAAATATTAAATTAAATTTTAGAAAATAAGGAGAAGATAAATACTCAATAAAAATACATTAATATATTATACATATATTCCCTTAAAGTAAAGTAAATAAAATATTTCCAGGTTAAACAAGATTCTTATCACAAAGAATTTCCCTTTAAATAAAACCCACTTTTGATTATTGCCTTTCACAAACCAATATTTTCTTTTTGGAAATTTCCCCCACAATAAATACTGAGAATATGATAAGTTTCCAAAAATGTAAATCGGAAAACAAGGACAGAAGCGATAAGCAAGAGCATTGCTATTTGGGAGTCGCCCACATTTTCAGCAGAGTTGCCCCTTTTTGTGTCCTCCCTTACAAACCTTACAACAACCACAACCCCCTGCTCTATAGTTCTCCTTCCCTTCCCCTTTAACACCCACACATCCCCTTCCCTTATAGCCATTCCCATTCAGACAGTAAAAAGCAACGAGCTGTGAAAGTCAATTGCATGCAAAACTGTGCCATTGTCAGTGGCATTTGCCATCGAGCAGCGGGGGGAAATAGCGGAGGTTGGTGCTGGACCAGGACGACCTCGAAAAGGACAATAAGGGGGAGGCAGAGGGAGGTATGACAAACAGGGCAGGACCGCAAAATGGCCACCGCAACAGCAGCAGCAGCAACAGCAACGGCTGGCCATAAAGGACATGCGGGTCAAAAGGACACCCACACAGAGCCAAAGGCCTAGCCTGGTTATAAATGGCAGTCATAATAACTGGGTTAAATGCCAGACGTTCTTCTTACTGGGTCAGGAGAGTCCTGAGTCTTGGCCGGGCCAAGCCCATGTGTTGATATGCTGCTGCTGCTGCTGTTGTCTCGAAACTAATTACCAATAGTTCAGGGGTCACTTTCCCATCTTTAAACTGCAATTAAGTGCCCCAAGAAGACCGTGGCGATTATAAAGCAATCAAGCGACTCGAAACCCGAAGGTGCTCTCCTCTCACATCATTTGCAAAATCATAATTCGCGTGTTAAGAGCGCATTAGTCTCACGTTGATTTATCACAGCAGGTAGAAGGAGGAGCAGGAGGATTGGGATTGGAACGGTAACAGTGCGAAAAACTGGGTCTGGGTCTGGGTCTCGGTCTTGGCTGTGGCCAGCTGGATGTGCTCCTCCCCCATGCAGTCCTCGCTCACCTGCCCCAGTAATCCGCCAGCAGCGCCAATTGTCTGATCGGGCAAGCCGTTTTAATAACCGAATTGTTGGTTAATTTTTGGCCAAGAGAGATGGGAGTGGGCCAAAATATACACACATATCTTTAGGAATTTAACTAAGATTTTTTCTAAATATTTCTTAATGAATAGTAGCTCTTTTAGTAGAAGTTTTTCTGTTTCTAAAATACCCCTCTTTAATGTCACATAAAATTCTCACAAAACCCATTTAAACTCTAATAAAATGTTTGCCAATTTTCCCTTACCAAACTACTAGCAATTAACCCCCTAAAGCCAGCTATGAACTCACGAATCTCAAACTGATTTGCATTTCACGTGGCTCACGCATCGCTAACCGGAAGATTGGCACCCGCTGGCCATGTGCTGCTCCTTCTCTCTTCTCTTTCTTAGCAAACTGAAAATTCGTTAGGCCGACGACCAAAAAGAAAGGGGATTTCGACTCTCCTTGAAGCTCCAAAGTGGAGCAAATTTATGCCCAATTTCATGCGAGTGGCAAATGATTTATGCGACAGGCGCATTGCAATTGCCAAAAAGGATATGTGCGTTGATTCCACATGGCCGCAGGACAAATAACTTCATTACGATTCCCGCTTGGAGTTCGACTTGGATTTGGAGGAGGAAAGGTCTGTGTCTGCCTACCTGCCTGCCTCCCTGCCCCTTTGGTAATGACGTTTGGCGATGCTCCTGCCTGCCTGTGTCGGCCTGGAATTGCGGATTGCGATTTGGATTTGGGATTGGCCTGCGATTGGGTTTTTTGGGATTGTAAAATATATGCAAGGCAAATCGCACGATTCTCGTGATGTTGCTCATATTTGGGCACCGTAACAAGCCAGGCAACACGCGACAACAGCAACATCCGCAGCAGCAGCAGCAGCATCGGCAACATCAGCAACATTGGCAACACCAGCAACGGCAAAGCGAGAAAATCACATTCTACTTATGGCGTGAATTTGGCGGTCGTCCCTGTACAGTTAGAGAAATTTTAGGGGACATCTTGAAAAAAGGGAAAACGTGAAGATTATATATTTACATTTTTGAATATTTTAAATATTTCTAGAAAATTTTTGTAACCTTTTCTGAAGGGAAGGGAACATGAGGAAAAATTGTATTTACATTTTTAAATTATTTTAAATATTTCTGGTAAATTTATGTCAGCCTTTCTTAAACGTAGTTTTAAGCCTAAACCATATTTATAGTATTTTCTTTAGCTTCTAAATTCAATCATTTATTTTTTAGTTAATATCATCATAATTTTCACCCTGTAACCCCTGTTTTTTTTCTCAAAACTTTAGCACTTGGCGCTGCCGAAATTCGATTTGAAATACCCAAAATCAAATTTAAATGCAGCAAAGAAATGGCCAGGAAGTCACGGCATTTGAACCATTTGTTTAGGCCCGAAAAAAGCCAAAAAAAAAAAGAATACAAAACCGTTAGCAGGCTACACGTGTACGTATGACAACGTTGGCCATTAAACGGCAACACAGTTTTCTGTTAATTGCACAAAGTGCCAATGCCAATGCCAATGCAAATGCCAATGCAAATGGGAAAATATGTTAATAAATAATTGGCAGCACGAGCAGCAGTAGCAGCAGCACATTTGCATCTGTGACCTGCATTCAAGTGTTCCTTTAGCCCCTTCTGTGGGCCATAAAACGACTTGGCTGTCAGCTTATGGGATTTCACTGACAGCCCGCGACGCCGCAGTCAAAATGTCCTTAAAAGCACCTCTTTTTTCTCCTTTTTTGTTGCCTTTTGCAATCTGTTGCGGCAACTTTTTGCACGCACTTAATTAAGACGACAAGTGAACGACCTCGGCTGTCAGAGGAAAGGGTCTCCTCCCTGGGCTGCAGCTCAGCGCGGATCAGCGCCTTAAATATGAATTATTGCCGAAATGCAGCCGGAGATGGGATTGGACCTGTGCTCAGATGGAAGGATAAGATAAGGTACCAAGGGGAAAGTTTACTCTGATCAGGGAAAAAAAATTCGTGAAAGAAAATTGTGTTTAAGATATTTTTATTGAAGGTTTACTGAGGCAAAAGCTCCTAGAAAGTGTCTTAAATATTGTTAAAAAATATTTAAATCCCAAAAAAATATATATTTTATACTCTTTATTTCTTAAATTATATATTTTAATAGATCACACCAGCATCTCATATTCCTGTACTTAAAAGTTAAAACCAGCTTTATGAAACCTGTAAAATAATTTCCCAAAAATATTAAACTGAAAACAACGAATCTCTTTTAACCTCTCTTTTTATATGGAATTTATTAAGTCATTAAATGGGCAATTCCGAGACATGCTAATAAAGTCTATAAGCAAAATATTCTGGGAGTATATATCATAAAAGTCCTCCTCCAAATGAAACCATAAAAACTCCACAAATCCTTCTGCTGGGAAACTGAACTTTAAATCATAGCGATCCCAGGCAATCCGAGGCAATCTCAAGCGCAGTAACAACAAATAAAATATATTTTTGCGTATTAATAAAAAGGCCAACAACGATTGCACTTCACACCTCATTGAGATTGGCCATAAAGATGCCTTAATAACTCAGCTAAGCCGGGACTCCGATTCCCGGATCCTCTGCCTCTGCGCCACAACTGGAATCTGGATCTGGATCTGCTCCGCTACCCGCGGACCTGTCAGTATCGTTTATGACTGCCCATATTTAATTTGCCGGCCCCGACTCGATGGCCAATTGAAGCGTTTTTCGATAAGGGGCAAAATTCATAAACACGAGTATGAAAATGGCTTCATTTCGTGCACGATTCGGACGGCGGACTGCGTCGGTCTCGCCCTTCGTATCGCTTAAATTAAAACTTAAGTTTCAACACTCGCCGTCTTATGCGATACGGGGGCCATTATATATTTTATGGTTCAAAGCAAACACAGAGCTTGGAAGTGAGCTAGGGATGGGAGAAGAATGTTATGAAATCGATGAGGAAATCGATATTTTCGATATTTAATTTTTATTTATTTTTATTTTCATTCATTCTCTCATTTTTATTTTACTTTGCTGAAGTTTTATCTTAAATAGGTTTTAAATATTAAAAATTTTCTTTCCAAACTTTGATTTCTCAATATTGATCAACGATTTTTATCATTTTACTCCCTCGATATATCCTATCGTTACCAGCACATCCCTAACTCCCAGCTCCAACTCGGTGGCGGTGGCTGACAATGGGAAAGGCGTTGCACTTTTATCTGACAAATGCTCGTATATCTCGAAAGTTGTTCGGGAGCTGAAACGAAACTGACCCTCACATTCATTTATCAAATGTTGGGGAATATGTCGCCCTGGCCAGGAGGAAAGTACTGCTGGCTGGCTGTCCCGTGGCCACACCTCCAAACAACGATCCTCTCTAGAAGTCTCGACTTCTTCTGCAACTCTTGGGACCTGGGACCCCAAAGAAGCTGCCGATCTGCCGGCTACTTCATCATCATCATCTAAAATGTGCAGCGCGTAGTCAAGGCCTGACATTTTTGAGTCGCCATCATCATCATCATCATTGTGGTGGTGGCTGTTACCTCTTGTTGCTGCTGGATGTCCGCTGATGTTGCTGCCGTGCCCCAAGATGTAGCCTCTTGTCTATGCCTTGCCCAGCGGCAGCAGCAACATCAGCAGCAGCAGCAACACAAAAAAAGGTAGCAACATCGGCCACTACACAGAGAGTGCCTTCTCGATGATTAATTGACTTTCAAAATTGCTGAAATTTTTAATTTATTATACGCGCCAAAGTGATTAATCAGTGGGAGAAAAAAAAAACAAAATAAAAAGAGGCGAAAATAAACAGCGGCGGAGTGAAGGGCTGTCCGGCAAGGTAACCGCGGCAATCTTCGAGACCGAAAGTGGCCAGAAAAGAGGCAAAAACCAGACGGACAATACAGCATTCGAGTGTCGCTACCAATCCTTTAAGCTCATCGCTCAACGTGGAGCATCGTTTAAGGCTTTTAATTGCCGACAATGTGGCTAAGAGGTCTCTGGCTTCTGGCCAAATGTAGGTGAGCAAGCCTCAAGCTGGTTAGAAAAGAAAGTTAAAGGGGATTTTTTGAGATGATTCCCAGAATATGCCAGAGGCAGCTTGTTAAAATTAATATATAAGTAACCAAACAAATAAAACCTAAGAAAAAGTCTTAAAAATTCTGCTCAAAAGACTAACATTACCCTCTGTAAATAATTTTCTACCTCAAAGTATTCCGGTTAATTGACAAATTAGGTTCACTTATAAAAAATACATTTCATAATTAGGCCGTCGCTGATGGACTTCGCGATTGCAGCTGCAGCTGCTAATTTATGCAAGGACGAGCTAAGGACAGTAGTCGCTCTCCGGTCTCCCCTGGCTCCCTGCCTGGGCCACTTATGAAAATTGGATTTTTACACTCCATTCTTGATGGAATGTTTATTGAGCTGTCATGTTGCTGTTGTTGCTACACAGGCTCAATAATTTAAATATCAAAATTGTTAGCAATTTGCACGCCCCGCCAGCAGCAGCAGCAGCCGAAGCCGCTACACCGGCAGCAAACTTGGCTAACAACGGCAACAATTGCTAATCAAATTAAGCAATTATCTTGTTAAGAGCGGAGAAGTGGCCAACAAAAGGGAGCCTCTCGACCAGAGACTCCTCTACTGGAGACTCCTCCTCCTCAAGTGCATGGTGCATTTCATCATTGCCAATCAAAATATATATAAAAATAGCTTACACCTCTCGCTGGGCCACGCCAAGGTTTCCTTTCGGAGCAAAAAGGCGTTGCATCAGCTACAACAAATGCAAAGTGCATATTGTGCGAGGGCATAAAGCCCGCAGAGTTTATAAAGTCATAATAATGCCAGGGAATACGCTTAAAATGCAATTTATCGCCAGCGAGAGCTCTAAAAAAAAACAACAACAAAACAACAAAAAAATTGATGACGACGACAGCAACAGCAAGTTGTCCGACGAACTGACAGCCATCAAGCGTCAGTCATTTTAGCCAACTGGCTCTGGCTTCAAGCCCGTGCCAGGGAGGAGCCCCGCCCGTGTCGTGTCACGATCCCCATGCAATTTGGCAATGAAAATAAACAAATTCAAGTGTTTGGCCTGCCCAGAAAATGTACCAAGTCAGCACTCATCTCTAGAGCCTATGCTTAAGCCGGACAACGCCGGCTTTTCTGCTTTCCTGCGGCGCTTTTAGCCAGAATATTGCCGGTGTTGTGGCTGGTGTTGCTCCTGCCTGGGAATGGCAACGCAAAAATTAAGACATTTTATAAATTGCGCGCTTGGCAGAGGAGGAGAAGGGCAACCCTTAACGTGTTGCGCATTGCACTGCGATTCGCCACGGCAACTGACCGAAACATTGGCCCATCAACATCGGCCACGGCCAAAAGTAACTGAGCAACAGAGCAACTTTGCAACAGCAACAGCCACAGAGCAACTTTGCTGCACTGAGAGCAACAACAACAACGAGGCATTCCCATTGTCGTAGAGCTCATCAGCAACATCATCATCTCGAGGCGCAGTCGGCCATCAAGGAGGCTCCATTTGATTGCCCAAAAAAAAAAACCGAAGAGAGGGAAATCTGGTCGCAGTCACAAGCCACAATCTCCACACCTTGAAATCGCTGGGTTTTTTGGCTTAGTCTCAGGGCTCAGGGCTAGTTGTAACCTGGCTAGATTGTCAGTCTTAGCAGGAACATTAAAATAATATTTTTTACCCAGATTTAAACAAAAATATGCTTACTTTCTAAAGCAGAGATCAATAGAGATAATGATTAAGAATACAGGGAATAACTTTAAAAAATCTAATGAAAGGAGAGGCTTAAGGGGGGTTCTTATGTGTTTTAAATTCCTTTTGTGTTATAAACATGGCAATAAAAAATTTTAAATAATTTATTTCTATGATGTAAACATCCTTATATCATGTCTCTATTATTTCTCTGTACCAATATATACTCTGTATTTTTTTAGTATAATTACAAAACCACTTGAATTATTTTTTCCCAATTTAATATTTGTTTTTCTAACTTATTTTTATATTTGCCACATGTTGCCTCTCGGTGTCAAAAGTGTTGCCTGCATTTATAGCGGCCACTCCCCTCAAACAATCAGTTGATCATTTGGGGTTTGGGCTTTGTTAGCACCAAACTTGCATTCTGACCGCTAAACCAAAATTCTGTTTACTATCATCTATTCAGATTTTCTGGCCAGATGCTAATGCCACGCCCACACCATGCTATCACGCCCAAAAATATCCCTTCCTCTATGCAATGGCTAAGACACAGAACCAAAAGAAGATTAAATATAAAGAGGAAATTGTATAGATAATTTCATGAATTAAATCTTAAAAAATAGTTTAATATTTTTATATTTCAAATTAAAAGTTATATATTTGCTTACTTGATTAAAAATATTAAAAAAATTGTACTAAGGTTTAAGAAGTTAGCTTAAGAATTTACACATAAAACAAGACTATAAGGGTATTTACTTGTCTTGTTGTATGTATAAACTCTTAAGCTTACTTCCCAACCCTTAGTAAAATCTTTTTAATTTTAATTATAATTTTTTAAAATTATTTTTCCCAGTGCACCTACTACAGCTAGTTGGTTTTGGGAGTTGCTCTTGCTTTGGCACAGTCGTGTGTCTAACGCATGTCAATGAGGCAAGTTGCAGCTTGGCTCGGCTCAGGCTGGGGCGCCTCCTACTTCTGCCAGCTCCTTTGGCAAATTTTCATTCCTCATCAGTGTGTATACAACACACACTCTGTACACTGGGTGTGTTCCTCACTTATCTCGCGCTCATATTTATGTTAATGTTTCTGTGCGCCGAACATCAAAAGCCAAATGCTAACGGTTCTCGTTCTGGTTTGGGATCGGGACTGGGCTGAATATCGCATAATTCTGGGACAAGTCAGCCAGGAAAGTGTCTTGATGGAAAATTTATGTTTCCTTTGTGTTGGTCATATATTCTTTTCTTTTAAGGTATTTCTTAGGGTTTAATTAATACAAGTACTTGGGACAGGAAAGAAATACAGAGGGAATATGGGTCAGGTTTAACTTTAAAGCCTTGAAACTATAGGAAATTCTTAAAAATATAAAATACAAATAATGTTTCTCATAATTAAAATATTTGTAAAAATAAAAATAATATAAAACCCTTCATCAGATAATTCTTTTATTAATTTAGACTTCTACTAAAAATATTTCCCAGTCAACTCCGAATTCAATTTCCATTTCTTTTGGCCCCCACAAGGAGAAACCATCTATCACTGGCTTCTTGTGGAAGTGCGGACCCCAAAAGGTTCTCCGATTTCAGCCGCCACTAATCACCCGCAAATCTCGATTGCAGCTGCCACAAATATTGGCTACCTCGGAGATGCTGTTCGTTCGTTCTAGCCGCCGCAGAGCATGTACTTAAATTTGATATTTTAATAAATTAAAGCGCATTGAAACTAATGCGGTGAGTACACCCGCCGGTAGCCAGGGATCTCAGGAAACCCAGGGATTGGAAACGGGGCAAGGGGGTAGCGCGATGCCTGCCAACTGATTGCGATTTGAAATATTCAATGGCCACGCCGAACAAGCAGCTAACAGGAACAAGCGACAAGAACTTCTGTTTGGGACAAGTTTGGGAGAGGAAGGTGGGGGTAAAAGGCACTGAAAAAAATATATAAAAATCCTCTAATTAGTCTTAAGAGATGAAATAGAGAAAGAAGTTGATTTGAAGTTTTAAAAGTCAAGAGAAGGTTACTTCTTTAGAATTTACTACCCTTAAACTTGTAAAGAAAAATCTGAAAAAATTCTTTATAATTCACAATATTTTCCTTTAAAATTCCCTTGAAAATTTCTCTCAGTACATTACGAGAGCAGACTAAATCTGGATTGCAGTTAGGTCCGAACGCATGATTGGCATACCCAAGCCGCGCTGACCAGGCCAACTGTAATGAGCCAGGGAGCTCGACTATCTAGCCTGACTAGGACCTGGATTTGTAGTTGGAGTTCGAGGCTCTGGTGTACTGCCCACCAGCCTGCTGCTGCTGGTGAGGCCTCGAATCTCCATCTCTCCATGGTAACCCAGCTAGTCGGCCTGCCTACCTACCGGCGCGATCAGCGATAAGTTTGGGGACTGCTCATATACGAGAAATGGTTTTGAATTCTCTCTCGTCTAGTGTTTGATTCTTATTAAAAGATTGGCGAAAGCATCTTACAAGCGGATTGCAAATTGCAACTGTCGCTTAAGCAATCCGGAGAACCCAACCCAAACTAGGCACCTAGAGAAAAATGATACATTTGTATCTTTTAGTTAACAAAATAAGTTTCTTATATAGTTTTTATATTTCTTAAAGCAAATATATTTATATCTTTAAGCTTTTATATTTCTGTTAAATTTATTTATATTTAAGGCTTATTTTCCCAGGTGCACTCACAATCCACAGGTGTCTTTCTGCATACAATTAGCCTACAACATGGGGCTTTTAATTTATTTAAAATCTCTATTCCTTCTCCCCCTTCGTATGTACATTTGAATTGAAATTTCTGGCTTATGAATCATAAACTTAATCAGTGGAATAATCAGCCAAGAGCAAACATGCCAAGAGTCAAAGGCAGAAGAGTCAAAGCTAAAGAAAAAAAGGCTTGGCATTGGAATAAATCTGGTCGAAAGTGCAGCTCTTTTTCTACTCAGAGAAAGCCTGCAGAAAAAAAAGGTTAAGAGAAAGAAAAAAGAAAGCCAAATGGCAGGGCAAAGTGTTTTTCCTGAGCCCAGAGGAATCACTTTCGGTATTGTTTCCCAAAAAGGCTGACCTGATTCGTCTTCAGGTGCAAATGCATCTCTCTCTTTTTTGGGCTTATCAAATTCCTGGCCAAGTGCCACTTATGGCCAAGATCCCAGCTTCCACTGCTGCCTGCTAAACTATTTATTCGTTCTAACAGTTTGCAAATTGCTTCTCATGTGGGTTGAACTTTTAATAACAAGGCAGGCAGGCAGTCAAAGGAAGAGAAATCTCAGCAATTTATATGGCTGCAAGTCGGTTTGGTTTCCTAGGCGGGTGCCCGTTTCATGAATGGATTCGCTTTGGTTCGCCTTCGGTTCTCTGGCCTAAGCTTGGCAATGGCCCAAATTGTGTAAAGCGAATGCTGGCATACACTTGGAGGAAATATTAGGAAAGTCCCATTATTTATTTGGAAAAGTTTGAATTATAATATTTTAGAAAAGGGTACAAGAAGGGATTCATATTTTGATAAACATTTCTTTACTCATCCAAGTTGTTAGCACCTGCATTTTCATGAATCCAATCCAGATATGAAGCTACCCTGGTATATACGTCAGGAAATTCATCTGTACACTTTCCAGTATAGCCATAAGAGGTTACACCAAGCAGGACACTGTCCCCATTATGGCTAACAATAAGCGGCCCTCCAGAATCTCCATTGCACGGTGCGTTCTGAGATGGTGCGAGGCAAATTCTTGAGGATACAAGGAAATCGTGCACTTTCCACTTCTTACATTCAGCATGTGATAAAATTTGAAACTGGAAATACCTCAATTTCGAGTCTCTAATTGGTTTATTATCATCTGAAACTATTTGTAAATGTTAGAAAAGTTTTAACATTAGGAATAAAACATACCCTTATTGACTCCCCAACCAGAGGCAATTGCTTCACTTGGATAGCTTATACCAGGTTGAGGCAACTTGGCTGGTTTTATGTACTCATCGAAGGCCACGTCTATGGGAAGTTTAATAAGTGCAATATCGTTATAAACGTTATCATCATATTCCTGATGAATAACAATATTCTCTCTTTTGACCGCCAATCGTTGTTGACCGATTTCGCTTTCGTTTGATTTGTCCACAGCACCAAAGTATATTTTAATAGCGTAGCTAAAGTTAAAATTAAAATTAAAA
The DNA here is from genome assembly GCA_008042715.1 of Drosophila bocki. Classification (NCBI taxonomy): domain Eukaryota; kingdom Metazoa; phylum Arthropoda; class Insecta; order Diptera; family Drosophilidae; genus Drosophila; species Drosophila bocki. The sequence continues at coordinate 55,169 of VNJY01003512.1, forward strand.
AGTTAAAATTAAAAAACATATATTTTAATCATTTTTAGACTTTCTTACATGTTTGGGTGTCTGAAACAATGAGCTGCCGTCAGGATTATTCTCTTGGATATCAAAGTTCCTCCACAAGATGCTTGCCATTCAATGGGCTCTTCCAGATTGGTGAGATCAAGGATATCGTAATAAACTTGATAGGGAAATTGCTTGGCCACAGCCAAGTTACCATTGATAATTCTTCCATGTTCATTCGGAAAAGAAAAACCGAAATGAGCTCCGAGGAGAAGTAAACCAAAGATTAGTTGTCCTTTCATGTCAAAAGGTTATGAAAAACAGAAGTTCTGGTTTCAGTTTGCTCTATTTATACATTAAATTTTCCAAAACAAACCTAATACAGCATTTAACATTTTTGTAATTTATTAAAGTAAAAGAACTTTAAGAAATAATTATTTTCTTAAAGATAACATTTATAATTAGGAATTTTTCCATTGGTATTATCTTGTAGTTAATTAGGGCATTTATTTTTAATTAAAAATAACAAAGTTGTTGTGGAATGTCAAACAATTTCTTTGTATTAAAGATAACCTTCTCTGTTGCCCAGAAAATTACGTTCTTACATGGCCAACCTGCTTAATATGCTTTTGAATTCATGATTTTTAAACGTTTTACTGTCTTCTTTGCACTGTAACTAATGTGATTCAATCGTATTCAAGCTAATGTTAGTATTTGTTATAAGTGTAAGTCCCTGTGGTGTCAAAATGTCCAAAATGAGAGCCAACTACGTCCAATTCTTAATTTTATTACACTTTATAGGTGTAATGTCGGTCGCAAGGAGACGTATTTTTGCCTTGTGTAGCAGAAAAATAAAGTTTGTCGATATTGGGAGACCAAGGAAGAATTCTTGGTGATCTGTCCCCGAAAGACCAAGTCAAAAAAGTAGCCAACTTAGTATGAGTCGACATGTGAGGAGAGGAAATGGCCTTATTGGTAGATATACCTATTGCTAGCACTTGAAATACAAACAATGGAAATACTGCGAGGTAAGATATTAATATTTTCAGAATATGTCAAGAATAAATTAAGAAAATAACCTTAAAAATTGCATTAAAATATCAATTAATTTACCCCAGTTATTAATAAAGATCCCCTAGCAGAGGCACTTGGCCCACTGTGCAATGGCCCAAATTGTGTAAAGCGAATGCTGGCATACACTTGCAGGAAATATTGGGAAAGTCCCATAATTTATTTGGATAAATTTGAATTATAATATTTTCAGAGAAGGATACAAGAAGGGATTCAAAAGATATTCGGATAAACATTTCCTTACTCATCCAAATTGTTAGCACCTGCATTTTCATGAATCCAATCCAGATATGAAGCTACCCTGGTATAATTAGCAGGAGACTTATCTGCACAATTTTTAGTTTCGACATTAGATGATACTCCAAGCAGGACACTGTCTCCATTATGCCTAACAACTAGAGGTCCTGCTGAATCTTCGATGCATGATGAATTCTCACTTGGTTCCAGGCAAATTTTTGAGGATACAAGGAAGTTTCCTCCAAGCTGCTCCTTACATTCAGCTTGAGATAAAATTTGAAAACTCAAATACCTCAATTTAGGGTCATAAATTGGTTTCCCAGAATCTAAAACTATTTGTAGATGTTAGAAAAGTTTTAAAATTAGAAATCAAACATACCTTTAATGGCTTCCCAACCAGAGGCAATTGCTTCACTTGGGTAAACTTCACCTGGTTGGGGCAACTTGGCTGGTTTAATGTACTCATCGAAGGCCACGTCTATGGGAAGTCTTATGAGGGCAATATCATTATATTCCTTAAATTTATTATATTCTTGATGAACAACAACATTAGATCTTTTGACCACCAATCGGTGTTGATCGATTTCGTCTTTGTTCGATATATCCACAGCGCCAAAGTATATTTTAATAGCGTGGCTAAAGTAAAATTAAAAAATATTAAAAAAAAATATTAAATAAATTTCAGCCTTTCTTACATGTTTGGGAGTCTGAAACAATGAGCTGCCGTCAGGATTATTCTCTTGGATATCAATGTTCCTCCACAATATGGTTCCCATTCAATGGGATTTTGCAGGTAGGTAAGATCAAGGACATCGTAGAAAACTTGATGGGGAAATTGCTTGGCCACAGCCAAGTTACCATTTATAATTCTTTCATGTTTATTCGGAAAAGAAAATCCGAAATGAGCTCCGAGGAGAAGTAAACCAAAGATTAGTTGTCCTTTCATGTCAATAGATTATGAAAAACTAAAGTTCTGGTTTCAGCTTGCTCTATTTATACATTACATTTTCCAGGATAAACCTTGTACAACATTAAAAGTTTTTGTAATTTATTAAATGAAAAGAATTTAAAGAAATAATTCTTTGCTTAAAGATAACTAATTAGGAATTTTTCCATTACTATTATCTTTTAGTTAATTAAGGCATTTATTTTTAATTAAAAATAACAAAGTTGTTGTGGAATGTCAAACAATTTCTTTGTATTAACCTTCTCTGTTGCCCAGAAAATTAAGTTCTTAAATGGCCAACCTTGAGCCACAATTTCATAACAAAATTAACAGAAAACCCAGAGCTAAAGATGACTTTAAGAACTAAGAATATTATTTAGAAAAAATTATAAACTATTTAAAAAAGAAATAATCTATAAATCTCCCAAAAATTTTCTCTCTCTGCATAGAACGCAATGCAATTACTTATCACAGTATGCTCCAGAGCCAGACACGGACCGAAGGTGACCATCGGGCGATGCGATCCGGCACTCTGGCATCGAAATTACTTCACAGTTGACTATTCGGCGGTGCCCGTGCCTATGAGTATGCAAATGTCTAGTGTGCTGGACACGACTATTACCTGTCACATTGTCAGGTGATTGCGAAATTGTTGCGTTACGCCAGCGCCCAGCAGAACCCAAACGGCGGACTCTCCGTCAGATATACAACTACGAATGGCGAATTGCGGACGCGGCCTTAAATTTGTGGGAAACATCAACTGCGGCTATGGGCGAGACTAAGTGCCCGGGCACCCCATTGATGGCAGTTGGAAACGTGACTCGAACGTGACGTTTGTGCAAACAGGAAGATGCCAACTGACAGCGGCAGACGGCAACTTGGTAACTCGGAGACTCGGCGACTTGGAAACTTGGCAATGGGGCAACAGTTGGCCGGAGACAAGAGTTAATACAGTTCGGCGCGGTTTCTTGACTTGATTGCCGGCGACGTCGTTGGTGGTAGTTTGGCCGTGGTCAAGGCGGCAAAGGAAACCGAAAACCCAAAGCCAAAATGCAAACGCAGAAAAAACCCAGTTCCGAACTTGAGTCCCAGCCCAAAAGCCAAACCAAGATCCAAGCCCAAAACGGTACTTGGGCAAAATTACTTTAACTGCACATTGGTTGGAAATAGGGGAAGTTTTGGGGGAATTCAAAAAGAATAAAAATATTTAAATGATTTAAAATTATAAAGATTATTTATAGAAAATAATATTTAAAGTTTTTGTAGGGAAAAAATACTTAAAATATAATATTTTTTAAATATTTAAATATAAAATTTATGATGGAAACAAAATAGATTCTATTAACAACAGTCTGTAGTTGTATTTTAAAAGAATGAACATTACATATAAAAAACTAAATTTTTATTCATATAAATTCCCCTAAAATATATGTAAAAAATCCTTCTTTAGTGCACAAGTTGTTGCTTAAAATTCCCAAGTTCGGGTTCAGCAAAACAATGGTTTATGAAAAATATAAAGGCTGATCGTCAGCGAAACTAGAAAAAGAAACTAGATTTTCTAGCAAATTAAAAATAGAATAAAAATATTAAAATATAAAATAAAAGATATTATTATTATTTTTCCAATTATTTTTCACCCAAAACTCCAGTAACCATTCACCACTGTGACCATCTCGAAGCCTTGACTTTGAATGCGTTGAACTTTTGTTTGCACAAACTTGGCCAACAGGCAGAGGCGGTTCCCTTTTGCCAGCCCCGCTGCTTTATCAGCACTCACATCATATTTACAATATGGAAATCATTTGCATTGTAATAATTTACAATTTCGCTGCGTAGGCCGAGCTGGATGTGGATGTGGCTGCTTGCTGGTCCTCAACAAAGCCTTGTAATTGATGAAAGCCCCCCCAATCGCTATTAATGTCATCGATAACAACTTTGATTCTGTGTCGAGTGAGTGGCGACCAGTCTCTTTGGCCTAGCTCCAGGTCCGAGTCCAAATCCAAGTCCAGGTCCAAGTCGAGGTCCAAGTCTTTGGCCTGGCAAGAGTTACAAGCTCGTAAACGTCGACAACACAAATCAAAACATGTCACAAACAGTTGCTACGCCTCGAAAATTCCTGGAAAGTCCCGAACAAACGCTTGTAGGTCGCTTACTTCCTGGTGCCAACGCTGTCGGCGTTTCTCTAGGGGAAGAGAAAGAAATTGGCTAATTTATGGGACTCGTCAAGGTGGAAGGGTCTTCTAAATGGTAACCAAAAAGCTTTGCACCTTCTGTGTGGCATTTATTTGGAAATTTTCATTAGTTTTCAGGTATAAAAAAAATTTTTTTTAATATTTCACACATCCAAATTGTGAGCACCGGCGTTTTCATGGATCCAATTCAAAAACGAAGCGACCCTTGTATACAAAGCCGGATGATTGATTGTACAGTAACGTGTGTGGCCCAAAGACGTTATGCCCAGTACTACAAAGTCCTCTTTATGCCGGACAGCTAGAGGTCCTCCCGAGTCTCCTTTGCATGGCATGTTCTCACTTGGAGCAATGCAAATCTGTGAGGAGGAAAGTATCTGAAAGTCATGCTTAAACCACTCCTTGCATTCATCATGTGGCAGAATGGAAATAGCGAAGTACTTCAATTTATCCCCTCCAACAAAGTTGCCATTAACTATAACTAGTTGCAGACGTTAGAAGTGTTTTTAAATTCCAAATCAAGCTTACCGTCAACGAGTCCCCAACCAGAGGCAATTGCTTCACTTGGGTAAACTTCACCTGGTTGGGGCAACTTGGCTGGTTTTATGTACTCATGAAAGGCCACGTCTACGGGAAGTCTTATGAGGGCAATATCATTGTAAATGTTAACTGTATCATATTCCTGATGAATAACAAAATGATCTTTTTTGACCACCAAACGGTGTTGACCGATTTCGCTTATGTTTGATTTGTCCACAGCCCCAAAGTAAATTTTAACAGCGTAGCTATAATTTAAGAAAAAAATTTAAACAATTTTAGATAAAATTTAAACCTTTCTTACATGTCTGGTTTATCTAAACAATGAGCGGCCGTCAGGATTATTCTCTTGGATATCAAAGTTCCACCACAATTTACCTTCCAATCGATAGGCTCTTCCAGATTGGTGAGATCAAGGACATCGTAGAAAACTTGATAGGGAAATTGCTTGGCCACAGCCAAGGTGCCATTGATAATTCTTGTATGTTTATTCGGAGAACAGAACCCGAAATGAGCTCCAAGGAGAAGTATAGCAAAGATTAGATGTCCTTTCATGTTAACAGCTTATGGAAAACTAAAGTTCTATGTGCTGTTTGCTCTATTTATACAAACAAATTCTACAGAACAAACCTTATATAACATTTTAGTTTTATTTTTTGTAAGGAAAAGAATTTCAAGAAATAATTATTTGTTTATAGATAATGTTTTCCATTCTCGTTATCTTTAAAATACCTAAGCAAGTTAATTTAGTTCTTGACAATATACCTTTCTCAGTTGCCAATAAACATTCTTTGTTGCAAGGCAATTATGTTACTAAGCAACAATTTCTCCAAGACAGGAAACCCGACCTGGCCATCCCTCAGCTGTCTTAAAAAAAAAACAGCCGTTAAGAAAACAATTATCAGATGTCCTGGATTGGCTCAGCTTTATACCGATTTCGCCGGGGCAACGCCTTAAATCATTTTAAGCAAACACTTGGATACCGCGGATGAACGTCCGCCCATTGTATGAACTGCGGAGTACCGCTTGGCTTATCGGCAGAAAGCTTATTAATAACTCATATACATAATGCCCACATAATCACTAAATCAAAACTCGCGGCCTGAGAAATGTGGAAATTGAAAAACGTTTCAGCGCGAGTGAGTTCCAAGAAGCAAGCTCTCCACAAATAACTCAGTTGCGATCCCAGAGACCCCAAAAAAATAAAAAGAAACCCTCAAAACTGGGCAACTTAAAACGCCCAGAGCGCGATACTCAACACTTTGGACAAGTTCTTGACACCGAGACTTGGGGCCTGGAAAAGGGAAAATATTTTTTATTGGCCATTTCAATTATCTTAATGCACTTTAATATGCCAGGCGAGTTGAAAACTTTTTTACCGTTCCCAAGTCCCAGTCGCAGTCCGCGTCCAGACGTGTGTTTGTGATTATCAGCTAATAAGGCATCAATAAATTTTGGTAAGCAGCAGCCAAAAGAGCCCAAAAAGCCAGCGAAACTCATGGACGGTACGGATTCGGTCTTGGCCAGATCGCCCCGAGATGATGCCGCAGATTGAGCCGGCCAGATTGCAATTAATTTGCAATAACTTTTGATAAATGCTCGGCTGCGTTTTAGGGAGGGAAGTGGATTTAACTTTAACGTCACACGATAACGAGTTGACGCGATTAACTGCAGAGATATTCCGGGCCAGAACCACTCCCGTTAGCAGCGAAATAAGCGATGGCAAAGGCAGGACGATATAAATATCGAAATAATATCGATGAAATTATAATTCAAATTTCTGAAATTTTTAAAACGAAACTGGTGGTTCAAGGATGTAATAATAAATAAATAAAGTTTAGTTGGATGCAAATATAAAACTAAACATAAATATAATACGAAATATATAGAATATAATTTGCGATATTAAATCGGTTAATCGATGTTTGCTTCGATAAACAGTATATACTTTTTAATTTAAGCAAAACGATTGATAATAACTCTAAAAATAATAATAAAATAATATTTAAAAAACAGTGAAATATTCTTATACTTATTGTTATATTTTATATGAAATTTCAAGATTTTCCATACAATTTATCATCCCTAAACAAAACCGATTGAAATCGAAGGTTCTACAGCTCTTAAGAGCTTTATAACTTGCTTGAAAATCCCAAAAATCCGCCGCCGGTCATATCATTTTATTAACTTGCCATCAAACTTTATGCACATCCAAGTTGCTACAACAAAAAAAAAAGAAAGAAAATAAATAAAATGCCAAACGATCAGTGTAAAAGTTGCGTGCGACAAATTTGCAACGAGGGAATGCGGGGAAATATTTGAAAAATTTCATCAATGAGCGAAAAGTTAATAAAAAATAATTAATTTACGAGTAGTGGCCGTGGTAAGCGCAGGGCGGGGCGAATGGAGTCGGGATCGGATCGGAATTGGCGCTGCAAGCGCATTTAAATTGAATAAAAGTCGCTGAAAGACGGGGAGAGTGGCTGCCACGGCGACGACATTGCAACTGCAACTGCAACTGCTGCTGCTGCTGCTGCTGCTGCTGCTGCTGCTGCTGCTGCTGCCGTGGCTGCCGTTATGCGCTTAACATCTTGGCATCCAATCAATTAGTTTTTATGCGCTTCCATTGCCAACTGTTGTTGCCAGAATGGCCTGGGCCAGGCCAAGCCCCTCTTTCTCTCTCTGTCTTTTGAGCCATCAGCCGCCGCATTGGCAACAAATTGGCGAAGGGACCGGCGACAACTTGCAACCACAACGGCAACATCAGCAGCAGCAGCAACAGCAACAAAAGCAGCAACATCACTAGCAGCAGCAACTGCCACAACAACGATGACAACTTGCAGCTGCATTAACACTGCACAGGAAAAAGAAAAAGATCATTTTTAGTTGGTGATTAACCGATCGCAATTGCTTATCCCATTTTCATATTTATTTTATTTTAATTAGGAGTAGAGCTAAGAAATTAGAATCTAAAATCCACTGATTACCTTTCTTTTCAATTTAAAAATATTAAAAAATATTATAAAATATACAAAAATTTTCTTTATATTTACTAAATTTACTAAAAAACCAACATTCAACGCAATCGGGATTAAGACTCTACCGTTGTAATTGTTTCAATCGCAGGCCTGAAGGCAAGTGCAACCAGCATCGGTTCCAGCTTCTAGTCAAATGTGATACTTTCCCAAAAAGAAAAATCTATGGAAAATAGAGAAAAAAGAAATATCAAAAACTTGAGATTCAGCCGGGTGAAATGTTATTCAAATGGCTTTCAAATGCCAGCGAAATGTGCGCAAGTTTGCGGTTTCTGCGATTGACAAATCAATTTGGCGATGGCTTTTGGGGGCTGGGATTTGGTTTCGCCTTGGGTTTTATTTTTTGTATATATATGTGTGCAAAGCCAGAGCCAACACCTGCTGGCTGATGATGGCATTTCTTATTCTTTTTCGGCTGACCGAGAGACACCTTCCTCCGGCGAGGCAGCCACGTCGATCAAAGCCATTCGAACACTTGGCAAATATATGCGCATTGCTAAGCAGCTGGCGGGGATCAGGGGCAGCCCGGAGGAGGATCTCGGGGTGGCAGAAAAAAAAAAAGAAGAAAATAAAGGGGGTAAATCGACGACAAGCTGGCGGCAGCTCCGTCTGCATAAATGCATGAGAGGAGGATGTGCGATGCCTCCATCTCCTCCGCGGCCACTCGCATCTGCATTTCTGTGGCGGCTTAGCACAACTGCCAATGGCTTTTGGCCAAGTCATTGCCGCTTGCTGTTGCTGTTGCAGTTGCCATTGTTGCTGTTGTCCAAACACAACTGAAGTGCTAAAAACATTCCAATGTCAGGTATTAACAATTTAAGTTAACCCGCTCCCGCACCCGCTCCTAAGGCTTGAAGGCGGCTTCAGCAGTGACGACTCCACAAAGTGATCCGATCCCGAAGAAAGGAACATTCTCCTTTGATTGCCCCAATGTGTGCCTGTCGATGTGAACGCAACAAATTAGACAGCTTGCTAATTTACTCAATGCTTTTCACATAAATCTCATAAATCATAGGGGATTGGACATGGGGAATATTCCTTTATTTAAAGGATAAGGATGATGGTTGGTTTTTTATTTAAAAATAGAATCAGAAATGTGGGCTTGGATGAGCTTTTGCTGGAGCTATTTATTTGGAAATATGAACTATGGGGTTATGATCCTGATTCCTTGAGCATTCCTAAAACAAGCCTTTAGCATATAAAGTATCCTTTTTTTATGTTGATAAATAAAACTTTCAGTAAAAAATTCCGCTACCCAATGTCACAAGTTCCTTAATTTAATTTTAATTCATTTAAAAATACAAAAGAGCTTCTTTTTCTAAATATATAATTTTATAATCCTCCCAAAACAAATCCCAGCATTTATTTCCTCAGCTAAGCCCCTAAAAACTGTCCAGGGAAAATCTAGAAAATCCCAAAGGTAAGGGAAAAGGGCGTCCCTGGAAATGGGGGCGAGGCGGCGCAACAACTTTTGCGCGATTCTGTGGTCGCTTGTTTGTGTTAATTGAGTTGTTTGCAGCTTGTGTTGCTGCTGCAGCTTCATGTTGCTGCCGCTGCTGCTGCTGTTGCTTGTTTCGTTTGTTGCATTCATTCTCCGTTAAGATATTTTTTCTCTTATTTTTTTCGTTTAAACACATGACCAGTTGTTGCTGCTGCTGTGATTTTTGTGTTGTGTTCTCCGCTGTTGTTCTATGTCCTCCGGACTGTTTTGCAATTTTACAGCAATTAGTGCTGCTTGTGTACACTGTCAGTTATTTCTTTATTCCTCTGCAGAATATTTCGAGTCAAGTGAGTGTGCTGTGCCGGCCGTGTCTCTTAATGTCTCGCGCATCAGGCGAAATGAGTCATGGGAGCTCCATGTTGTAGCAATGCCTCGTGTTGCTGCTGCTGCTCCTGGCACGCTGACTAATATGCAAGACTCTTAAATTGAAAAAAACGGGCACTAAATTAGGAAGGGAAATTGGTGAGAGATAAAAACATAGCACAAAGTATGCTCTAAGTGGGAAAATTATACGAAAAATGGTTGAGAAAATATTATAAAAATATTATTTGTGTAGATTTTGTGGGTAGAAATATTTTTAAAATAGAAAAAATTATTCAATTGAAGTTCTAGTTGATTTTCTGAATTAAAACTTAACTAGAATCCCACTAATTATATTTTTAAAAAATATTTAAGTCGCCAAAATTACACAGTTTCTACTTGTAATCAATGTAATTTTATTTTACATTTATTAATTATTATATTTTGTAAACCCTACCCAAACTACTATACTTCTCCTATAGAGTACACTCGAACACGCCCAAAGTAGAAAAATGGTTAAAGATTTGCCACAGACAAAAGGCAAAACAAATATGCAGTGTGAGACCCATAGAGACCCATGGAGACCCCCAGCAAAAGGCAAAAGCAAAGTCAAATGCAACTGGCTGGTTTAGCTGTGACTGCAGCAACAAAAAGCGTTTTGTGTCACAAAATATTTGAATGTAAAGTGCGCCCCTCAGACTCTTAAATTCAGACTCGGTCTGGACTTTAGCTTTGGTTTGCTGTCTTTATTCCCGTTCCTGCTGCGTTATTTGAGCTTGAGGTGCACTTTAAAATAATTTTTAAAGGTTGTAATGCTTAATTTTTCCTAGTTTTATTTTCTCAAATTTTGGTTTTTGAAGAAAATAAACAAATTTATAACTTGTAAACAATTTTCAACAGCTTTAAAAACCAAATTATCTTTAAACCTTTTATTTGGTATCTCAAAATATATTTTAAATATTTTTTTAAAATTAATTCCTCTTTGTGTACCCAAAACCAAAGCTGGCTAGGTTGACGTGCGCCTGCGCGACCACGCCTCCTCCGCTCCAGCGCCCCCAGAGACCGCTCGGCTCGATCACTAATTGGTCACGACAGCAGCAGCCCGGACTGAGGTTTTTTTTTTCTGTCTTCGATTTTTCAGCTCTTTGGTACGATTCTTTTTTGTTTTTCGCTTTTGTTTGTTTTCCTTTTCCTTTTCTTTTTTTTTTTTTTGTTTTTTTTTTGGTTAAACGAAAAGTAAAATCCATTGAATTTGGCAAGAGGCCGAGCGAGCTCTGGCAAGAAACCTTCAATTTTGGTAGCTCCTACCTACCTACCTACCTTTCGGCCAAGTCAGGGGTATTAAAGTTTAGAGTCGCAATTGATTTTAGTCGTCAGTTTTATGGGCTTTTGATTTTTGCCTCATTGTGCCTGACTACCGATGGCGCAAACACTAAATTTATTCGATGTTGCATTTCAGTTTTATTATTGAATATAATTTTAAATGGATTTTTAATCATTTTTTGATGTTGTCCTAAATGGTGCGCCATTATTCAAGATGCTATTAGGCCTCGTAAAAACTTGAATAGAATCCCAAACTTGAAGTTTTGCAAGACTTGGCTAAGACAAGCCTAAAGGAACTCCAACTGATGTTCAACTCTTACTTTTTTTGGCTAGTAAAAGTGACCGTTATGGCTTTTAGACTCCTTTTTACTCCCACACTATTTATGGCCGGGTTATTTATGGCTCCTCTTTTGGGGCAGCAACAATAAACATTTCGGCAACAGCCGCGGGAAGGCGACCGAAATACAACGTCATTCATCAAGCCGAAAATTTACTTAATGAAATTAATAAATAAATTATGATATAAATCTTGGACACGGACTGAATCGAAGTCGTTGTCGGTGTTGCTGTTGCAGCAGCAACATTTTTATTAAAAGCTCTAAATTATTGGCAGTCGCATGCGATGCCGACAAACGAGCCTGGTCAGCTGCTGCCTGCCGGTCGGTCGATCGGTCCCGTGGCTCCATGGTTAACCAGCACGGCACACCGGCAGGCACACATTAACGACCAAATGTCAATTTCCAGGCAATCTTTTTGCAATTTCTGCCTGTTTTTTAGTTAATAATTTTTGGCCATTGCATCTGCAACCACCGGAGTAGAGTCGAAGTTGCCGCCGTAGTTGCAGAAGCAACAGCAACAAAGTCGTGTCTGCTTTCGTAATGTGTTGAAAAATATTTTTGCGGCTAGTAAAATTAAGTTAATAATTCTTTTTTTTTCAAGCTGCAATTGGAAGTTTTTTTAATTGGCGGGAGAAGACAGGCAATTGGAAATGCTCTCTACAAAGTTGGGGCTTTAATAAACAAAGCAACATTGTGGTTGGTTGCTGCAACTTTTTACACACAATTTTAATTATTTATTTAAGGATAAACAATTTAAAAGGTTCTTTATGAAATGTTAACCAGAAATACATTTCCTTAAATTATTTAATTTATTTTTAAACCAATATTTTCTTGTTTTGCTCAAGAAAAAATACAAAAAGAGAGGTATTAAAACCTCCCAAAATATTTCTAAAAACTTTAATTTATAGCTTATTGTTCTATTTTTAAAATTTTTAACATTTAAAGAGCATTTCAAATTCTTTATTTTTATTCCCTATTTTTCTCTCCTATTTATGCTGGGCACTTGATAAATTTCCTAACTCGCCAACAAATATCTTTGCTGTTTTCCTGATCGCTTTTTTTACCTCCTGCGCCACCACGTAAATGTGTCAAATATTGACAATTTATATGGAATCGACATAGGTGCCTTATAGGAGCTAAAAAATAATACAAAAAAAACAGATTTTGGCGACTGGCAAGAAATATGAGTTAAATGCGTTTTTTGGGTCGTTGCAATAATTTTTACCTGCCTCCTTTTCCGCTCCTTACCTTTGCAGCTTTGATTGCTGTTGTTAGTTTGTTGTTGTTTCCAATTGTTGTTCCCATTGTTGCTTGTGTTATTGTTGCTGTTGCTGTTGCCTGTGGTCGCTGTAAACAGGAGATTGTTATTTGCAACCCGCTGTGCGTACACCGCAAACTGGACAACTTAATTTGGCTAAAAGTCGCTTGTTAGTGTTGCCACTCTACGCCACGTATTGGCAGTACAGATAGAGAAAAATATGTAGTTTACAATATTTTTAAAATGTATTTAAAAATCTTAAACTATTTTACAAATTTTTAATCACCTGCAAGATGTACTTAGAATTAAAATAAAGTAAAGAAACATTTTGAAACTTTATTTTCATTAACTTCGGGGAAAACAATTTTCATTGTCTTGTCATATTAAAAATCTTATAAATTTTTGTTGAGTGCAAAAACATTAACAATTATTTTTACTTTCTTAGATACTATATCTCACTTTACTTTCAAAATCTCTTAGATCCCTAAAATGTAAATTTACTCTTATACTTTCTTGACAAAACCTTCAAATAAAATATATTTTATATGGTAAATAAAACCCTAAATATTTTTTCCAGTGCCTTCCAAGTTCTGCTGCGGTTTCCTTGGTGTTGGTGTCGCAGTTTGCGGTCCACGTTCGCCACATCATATCACATCCGAGCAAGGAATGCCAATCGCAGTCCAGTAGATGAATATGAAGATGAAGCAACAACCAGGGGCTTTTCGGCTGCCTTCGCTGTAGTCTTTGCTGCTGCAGTCTGGGACGACGAGTTTTCCCGCATATCGAATGCAATTGGGATAACCACAATTAGAGGAACACGAAATTAGAATGCAAAACCAGGTGCCCATTCAAGTTGAAGAGAAAACGTGGAAAAATTCAGCAAATGTAAGTGAATAATTGGGGTAACAGGGGTTTTATAAACAAGGCAAGTTTTTTTTAATTAAAAGCTTAATGAGAGCTTCCTTAAGGAATTTAATTTTTTATTTAAAAATATACCAAGGAATCTTGTAATTTTGTTAAAGAATTTAAATCTAAAAGTAATTTAAAATATATTTATAAATCACCAATTTAGAAGACCTTTCAAGAGTAATATTTTTATTCCTAAAAATAAAATACTTTTCATATTAAATATATTATCTATAATCTTCCTAGCATATTTTAAACCTTATAAAAAATATTAAATATTTCTTATACCCACTCATCTCTTGTAAAATCCCTTATCCTTTTTTCTTACCTCCAAGCCAAGCCTTTAATTGCTCTTTGTCATTGATTAATTTGTTGAGTTGCTCGGCTTAATAATTGCCAGGCGACAGTTGAGCGGAAAAAACAATGCAACTGGGGAAAACAAATCCCCAACAGCAACATCAACTGCATCAACAATTGCAACTGCAGCAGCAACACGAAAGTTGTCGCGTCACAAAGCCACAAACGACATTTATCATGTTAACCTTTGAAGTGCATTTGTCTAGACGTCTTCAACGAGGGTTTTCTCTCCTTGTTGGTTCCTTTTTTATGATTTTTATTTTTGTGTTGATGTTGTGTTCTCGGCAAAAACGCGGAAGAGAAAATGGTTAAGGTAAAGGGGCCCCAAAGGCACAAAATGGAATCATAATAATTTGTAATAAATTAACGCCTCGTGTGCCGCTGCAGTGACAACAACATGCAGCCGGCAACACCTAGGTTTTGGGGTCTGCAAAGGATTAAAACACGCCCAGTCCTCTAGCAGCAATCACTGAGAATGGGCAGCAAGACTTAGCAACACCACCATCCAGCACCAGAGCCCAGGTTCAGCTCCTCGTCATCTTCATTAAGTCAAGGCGCGTCCTCGAGTGCAAAGTCAACGCGACAGCCTCAGTCACACATATGGCATAAGGCTTATACACTGAAGAAAAAGCTGAAGCTTGATGTAGGATTTATAATACAAATAGAGGGTGTTGTACCAGAGATCTTCAAAATCCTTCAGTTATTTGAAATACCCTTAAAAAGGCTTCCAAAACCTAAGTAAGTCTCTCTAATTCCGTTTTTATTTTGTATTTATTTCTTAAAAACATTATTGGGCTAAATTTCTCTCTGTGTAGCATATGGACTCACTCTTTACCCTTTGATTCGGCGGTGTTGCTACAACCCTTTTGTCTAATTTCACGCTGTCGTTCCTCATCAAAGACTGACGCGCGTCCCCGGCGAGTAATTCATCATTTCGCGTGACGTACTCCGGAGTTCTCCTTGGATTCTCCCCTCCCCAACCCAACCCTCTACCCCCCTTCCATCCCCCCTCCATCACATAAATTCTCAAGTGCCAAATGCATTTTTTATATCGCCCAAGCGCCTTGCCTTCGCCGTTTGCCTTTGACTTGGCCTTAACTCCTGGTTGGCGTGACACAATCGACAAGTTGAAAGCAGCCAGTTGATGTTGCTGTTGCTGCTGCAGTGTTGATGTTGATGTTGCAGAGTTGCTGCAGTGGTTGCTGCTGCTGTCCCCATCGTTAGCTGCTAATTATTCAAATTAATTGTTTCGCCCCAAAGACACGCGCACGCTCAGCTCGAACGCCAATCAACCAAAGAGACAGTTGCACAGTCCACAGGAGAAATGCTTACTTATTTAGCTTTCAACAAGACAAATTATAGCAATTGGATGTTACTAATAGGATTTAAGGAGTAATAATGATTAGGAAACATTTATTCATAAAATTAATGATATTTTTGAAGGAATTTATAAGAGAAGAGTTAAGTCACAAGGAAACATGAGTTCTAAGAAGTATTTGTTATTGTTTAACTAAAGATTTTGTATATTTTTATTCAAGTACTTAATATGTTTATCCTTCAGTTAACTCTTCATCAAGAAATATTCCTTTTCTATCCCTAATTGAGTTATGATTGTTTCTGTAACCTCCTTTCCAGTTGCCAACTTGTCATGTTCCTTGGCTGGCAAACACACAAATAGGAATTGCAATTCGAATGCAAACTTTAATTTTTAGCTGCAAGTTCCAATTTAGGTCGCCTTGGGGCTGGCTGGCTGCCTGTCACAATTTCTGGGATTTTCTGGGAGACTGAGAAAAAGAGGCGTGTGCCTTATGGGAGGGCGTGTGATTCGATTGTGACGGGAAAATAGGAAATTGTGTTACTAAGGCTAGGGTATAGGAGTGATTTTTAAGTTGCATTCGATATTCCTTTAAAACTGTTTAACTGAGAAATTCTTTAAAATGTTACATAAATAAAAAACTGTAGAAACATTTTGTTAGCTGTCTTAATTAATTAAATATTTTAGCATAGTTTTTCTTCTAGTTTAAAGTCGTAGGAAATATATACAATTTTCAACTGTCTTTAAAATTGTTTTTCTAAATGCAAATTTCTATATTTCTTTATCTTTTATAAACCCATTAATGCTTTGCTGCTTATTTTAATTTTAAATAATTTAAGAACCCTGGAAACAGGTTGAATTGAG
This sequence comes from Drosophila bocki, assembly GCA_008042715.1. Taxonomy (NCBI): domain Eukaryota; kingdom Metazoa; phylum Arthropoda; class Insecta; order Diptera; family Drosophilidae; genus Drosophila; species Drosophila bocki. Next base: position 71,343 of record VNJY01003512.1, read on the forward strand.
TTGTTTTTTCACATTCCATCGACCATTCATAATCCTGATAAGGCCAACACGACAAAGGGAGCCATGCAAAACAACTCCATTTATTATTTAGGGTTTCGATTTAAGGTTTATTGACTCAAATAGGGCATGACTTTTTAAAAATCAAAATGACTAGAGCATACTCTAACAATAAAATTGTATTTTACATATTAAATATATTTATTCGATAAAAAATAAATTCAAATATTTTTATTTATTTATTTCTTAGACAAATTTCTTATTTAAAAATTTCATTTTACCCTAACTTAATACACCCTTTTCCCTACAGGGTATAGACCCCAAAAGTAAACTGAAAACGGTGAGCAAATTTTTCCTCATTCCCCAGCCAAGATTAGCATCGATTTCTGGCTACTGTTGTTGCAGCAGCAGCAGCAGCAGCAGTTGTGGCTTATGATTGCTGTTTGTTGTCAAAAGCGGTTATTTTTTTGGTCTTAAATGCTTTCGGGAATCGCAGAACCGAAATGAAATCGTAAAGAGAAAAGCCAAAAAGCGAGGAGCCAAAAAAAAACGTCGGCAGATTATGACGATGGGATGGCAGGGAAAAGCCGCGCAACAGCGAAAACGTTTTTGGGGATAAATGTTAAACGAATGTTATTCAAATTAGAAGCGATCGCCGCTTCTGTTTGATGTCCTTCGCCAGAAAGAGTTGTAGCGGCAGCTGCTTGAAGCGGGAGATGGACCATGAGATTGCGATGGCGATGGCGAGGGAAGCCTCGATTCCGATGACGATGATGAGATCAAAAGTTGTAGCCCCTTTTCGCGTGGCCAAAGCGATTTCTGGCAACACGCGGGAGGGCAGGCAGAAAAAGAGATTCAGAAAAAGAGATTAAAGTCGATACCAAAACGGGTCCCAAACGGTAGCTGCAATTTGGTAGCAACAATATTTGGGCCAAGCAAAAATCAGAAGAGCAGTTAACAAGCTAACGGGGTTACACAGAAGCAAAAGAATATGAGATTTAAAGCAAAATTGAATAAAAAAAATGGAAACTATTATTTTTATTAGATTTTTAATTCTAGAAATATTATTTTAAATAATACTGTGTATAAAAATTAGAAGGATATATTTTCTTTTTGCTTTTTTCTTAAGGAACATTCACCTAAGAAATATCTGACTTCAAACGAAATCCCATACATTGTTGTAGACTTAATTACACATCAAGATATAGGCATTGCGTTACACTTAACCTCCTCAAATCGGTTCATTAGAACCTCGTATCTATATCTTTGCGGGCCAATCAGCACTTTTCCAAGTTGAGGGAGACAGAACCCGTTTTATCTGCACCGCCATTATTAGCCAAATTGAACCTTAAAATGTCACAAAGGCATTAAACGGAATCCCAAAGATCCAAAAGATCCACAGATCCCACAGAGTGCGGCTTTTCAGAAGAAAGAGGTGACGGAGTTCTGAGAGTTACACTAAAACGAATATTAAAAACTTTTAATAATTTAAGAAAATGTAAAGGTATAAGCTTATTTATAAATAATAATTCTAATAATATATACAATTTAAATCTTGGGAAATCATAAGTTTAACTCATTTATAATTTATGAAAAATGTTTGAAAAATTCTTCAAAAGTTAATAGATATAAAAGAACTCTGTAAATTATAAGTTTCGTTTTTATCCATACAATTTTCCTGATTAAAATATTGTCGTTACATTTATTTTTATATAAAAAACCTTTTCTAAATCATTTATAATTTCAACTGAAAACTCCTTTAAGAGCTACTCTGTTCTTACCTTTAAAACATCTCCAAATAACCCAAGTAACCTTTCTTCCAGTGCAAGGATATCGTCTTCAGTCTTCAGCCTGCTCTCTTAAGGCCAGATAATTTGCGACCATTCCACATTGATGGCATATCGATGATGAGATGATGGCGCTGATACCGAGCTGGCTCCCTATACGTATGTAGATGGGGCTCCTCTGGGTGCGAGTTGTCCAGTTGGCCGGCATGCAAATATTGTCACACAACGGCGACGACCCCAGCCAAGAAGCCGAAATGCAATTGGCAACGAGCCGGACTTGAGAGCGGGAAAGCCACGACAGCCGTCCGATCCTGTCCAGATCGTGTAGATAGTTAAGATCGCTTATCGGACTGAATTATGGCAGAGCTAAAAGCCTGCCAAAGTGACTTTTTTACTCTTTTTTCCATTATTTTTTAATGTGTGTCGATTGCGTGTCGGCCATAAATGAAATTTGTTATGCATTCAGTTTTTGTCAGCGACCTTGGCCAGCCGTCGCGGGATCTCAGATCTCTCAGATCTAATTAGTTTTTGGCCATCAGGAGAGTTGTCAAACCTTTCAACTGCGCCGACATGGCCGACATGGTCGCTCCTCCTGAGAATTTTCCCCGAGACTTTCGATTTCACCTGCCTCGGTGAAGCCGTTGGCTCCGTTGGCAATTCAATTAAAGCCAGCAAATGTCGAAATGTTATCGAAGTCGACAAACAAACTCTTTTTTTAGCAGCAAGTCGAGCTCAATTGGCAATTGCAAAATTGAAACTGCAAAACTGTTTTCGTTTTTTCTTTCAGATGATGAGTATTAGTACTATACGAGGGGTATATTGGTTTTGAGATGTATTAAGCTAAAATAAAATAAAATTTAAATAAAATTAAGTAATTTTTAAAACTTTTGCAATATTTTTAAAAATATATAAAAAATATATATGGTATATCCTAGATTTATTTAGCATAAATTCCTATTAAAAATCAAAATAATTCTACAAAAATATTCTAAAAATATTCCTTACTATATAGAACTAAAAATAAAATCTTAAAAAACTTTTTAACCCATTTTAATAATTTTTAAAAATATTTTTCTCTTAGTCGTACCTCTATAGGCAGTATCCTTTAGTCGTAAAACTAACTCTATCTTTTAGTTAACAATTTTTTGTGGCCCCTATCTAAGCCAGCCCCATGCCGCGCTGGAATTGAATGTCGTGGCTAAAAGTGAAGTTGGTCTAGGGGCTCCGACTGTTTTTATATCGTGGCTGCGGTTGGCCAGGCTTGCTGGCTGCCTCTAATATGACATCTACTAATAACGAATCGGGGGCTCCGAAGAACCCAAACCCGAACCCAGGCCCGGCTCTTGGGCAAGGGCCAGTCAGCCATTCACTTGGTTCGGGCCAAGTCGAGTGCATTGGTGAAAAGTCATAAGGCAGCAAAAGAGGAAACGGCGAAGAAAACCGCAGCAGCAGCAGCAGCAGCGGGAGAAAATGGTTTGTTTTGGTTCAAGTTGTCGTTAATGGCATGGAAAAATGTCAGGCAGAAAAAGGTTTGCCAAACGATTCGTACTTTTTTTATTCTGCCCCAGCTGTGTGTGGGTTATGAGTTATGTGTGCGAATGGCACGAGGGAACCCAGCGACATTTTGCTAAATGATTCACAAAAAGAACAAATACAGAGAGAGTGGTATATGTGAGCCTAAATTGAATTGAATTTGTTTGAGTCAATGGAGCGTGAGTGATACGCCTCGAGGGGAATCGATATATTATATATACTTACGCATGGCAATGAGATCGTCTGCATAATAATTGGATTATAATTAAGTTTAAAGGGAACTTTAAGAGGTAGCTATAATGGATATTAAATAGTATTTAAAGTACTAGGTTTAAGGTGTAAACTGTACTAGCTTAAGAGTTGCCAAACTATGAAAAAGCGTAGACTGTACTTCTTAGAAGTTGCCACCCTGTAGGAAAAACAAAAATTACTCCTCTTTGGCATTTAATAATATTTTATTTATCTTAAAAAAATATGTAAGCACTCTATTAGAATATACAAAAACAATTTCAACATTAAATTAAGATCTAAAATACCCAAAACTCCTTCACAGATCTCTGCTTTCCCATTCCCCCACAATGTCGCCTCATTATGAATGCCTAACTAGCGATGACCTCGCATTAATTTTATAATACCTAAATACATTGCAAGCGTTTCAGGTGTGCGAAGGCCCCTAATGGGACATAAAGCCTCCAACTTAAGCAAGGCGACTATAAAAAATCGACAACCAGCAAAGACGACGACTACGACGGCAGCCTCTCTCAACTCTAAAAAAAAAAAAAAACAAGTGCCCATAAAATATAATAAAAGGAAGTGCTTAAAACTGGCAACAACAAGACCAGAAGGAGGGGGTTTCCCGGCCAGTACATTGGCCTGGGATGAGAGACGACTGGCATCTCAGGGGGGACATGGGGTATGGGGTGACCATAGTGGCAGGACAGGACTCCTTTTGCATAGTTGGTGTCTAAATTTATTACCCGCGATCTAACACGATTTCTCGCACTTGTACCTACAATAATCATTATATGCAAACACACACACACACACATCCAGTGGGGAAAATTACATGGGCCAAAGCTTTTCGCTTTTTTCCTTTTTGCTTTTTCGCCTTTTGCATATTTGGCATGCAACTAAAAATAAGAAAAGAAAAGAAAAGAAAAGGAAAAACAGAACCGAAAACGTAACAAGTGCAGCTTGGGAAACTGGTCTGGTCTTCTGCGGAATGAGATGCCAGAGCAGGTACAGTAGGGCTTCCGAGAAAAGAAATCATATATGATTTTATGATAATGAGAAAATTGCTTCTAAAGAATTATTTTTTTATTTTTTTACATCCGTACATTAACAATTATTGTCATTTAAAATTATTAAAAAAATGCAATATCCAGATTTCTTGAGCCACTATTTCATACTGCCTCTTTTTTTTACATTTTATTATAAACATTTTCCATATTCCCTTTATAAATAATATTCCCCCTTACAGTATCCCCACTGTGCACTTTAGCTAAAGCCTTTGTGTTCCCCTGGATATAGTTTATGTATTATATAATTCCCCTAGAAGCAAGAGGCGAAAAAGATGCAAAGGCCCTGGTCTAATGAGGCGTGGTAACCAGTGCATATATGCTGAGTATTTCCTTTCAGTTTTCCCCCTCTCAGAGACGATAATGAGATGCAATGAGGAGATGATTAATTGCAGCATCTTTTGCAAGACATCTTAATGCCTTTAGCTGGCAAATAACAGGGTATCCGCTGGTGCCTAAACCCTGCTAATCACCTTAAAAGAAAACAGAAACCACACGCTTGGCTATAAATATATATATATATATATATAAAAGCTGCTGCTGTTGCTCCTGGCCTGTTGCATAGAGAAATTCTGGCTGAAGATTACAATCGCTTGTAATAAATACCTTAAGTATCGCATACATCAGTAACCCAAGGACGTGGCTCGTAAGTCAGGACCGAACATTATTATTAAGCGGAGCCACCGAGAGTGGAGCTGGCTGACCGACTGACTGGCGGCCAAGGCTTGACTTACGTGCAACAATTTAACAACTTAATTATTGCTAAACTACACCGGCCGCAGCGACAACATCTAGCCATAAATAAACAACGGTGCGTATGGGTAATATTGGTTATTCGTGGTCGGGTGGCAGTGGCTGGGACTTGGCTGGCGAAATAAAAGTAATAATAAGGCTGCATGGCTGCCAAAAAGATGGCAAAGTGCGATATACCGGAAAGATGATCATCATCTGAGAGAAAAGCCAGCAGCAGTAAAAAAAAATAAAGCAACTTCGGGCTACTTGGACCAATTCAAATGCAGAGAAAAAGATAATTTCAATTAAATAAAATAAATATCGAAAGGAAAATTCTTAAAAATTATAAGAGCGATAAAATAACGATTTATATAAATTAAACTATTATTTCTGAGCTCCTAAATAAATATATTAATTTTATTAATGTTATATCCCAAAAATAATAATAATATCTAAATTCAGGCAAATAATTTCCTTTCAAGCTTCTCCCAGTGCCTTTGGAGATCTCCTTTTTGGAGAGTGTTCATCCTGCTACCGCCTGGTGCTTGTCATTGAGTAATCTATCGACAGGTTGGCCATTTAGCCACTGCAGAGTGCTCTCTGTTTGTGTTTGTGTTTGTGAGAATTAGCATAAAAACGCAATTTTGGAATATTAATGTGCAGAGCGCGGGGCAGCGACATCTCCGCTCGATTGCGTGTGCTCCGCTGGCGAGGATCGTTCGGTTTGGTTCCTGCCACTTGGCTTACACCAAGTTCCAGCTCCGCTCTAATCAGATTCCCCTGCCTCGATAACGACGCCTCGAGTCGGACTTTGGCCAGGAGAAGGCGCTATCCGATTCCCTGGTTCATCTCTCTCTCTCTCTCCCGGCACGCAGAGCTCCTCCAGAACTCCAGAGATTGGCATTGCGGAGGAGCATGAGAAATGTTTGCTCTTGTTTATCTTGGGAATGCATCGAAAATGTTGCGTAATATGGGAAGCTGGCATAAAAAAGGGAAAGAGAACTACAACTGTCAGAATTTCGAGCATTGCAAACGGCTAGGATTTTAGTCGAGATATTGGTAAGGCATTTTATTTTATTTATTTTAAAAAATTTTGTTTTTATTATAGTAATAATTAATAAAGGAATATTTTTAGAGGTGAAGACAGCTTACAGTTTACATACTCCTTTACCTAAGAGGTGCCTCACGAGGCCGTTTAATATCCCTAAAATAAGTCGGTTTTACTTCTAAATTCTTTAAAAATTAAAGTACGAAAAATTGACATGTTTTTGGGATCGGAGATATATGGTCTTAACAATGTTTTTAGAGTCCTAAAAATGTTCATAACACGAACTTATATTTGACACTCAATTTATAAAGATGGCTGGCGACATCTGGATCTGGTTTTTCGAAACTACATTGCCAGTTTTACCTCCCATTTCAGTGGTGGCGCCACTCTGGACAAGTAAAAAAAAATTAAACTTAAATTTCTAAATATTTCTTTTCTAAATTAAATGTATAAAATTCAGGAAATTGTTAAAAAAAAATTAAAAATAATATTAACCTGTTTTTTCCAAAGTTTATTTTTTATTACCATTAAAAATGTTTCTTAATATAATTTTTTATTTATTTATTTTGTTTTAATAAATTTTTTTTTTTTAAATATTTTTTTACTTAAAGTTACTCTTCTTTCCTGTTTATCCTCATCAGTAAGCCTCTTTCCCTCCCTTGAAATAACCAGAAAAAATCGTGCAATCATAACAAAGCGCGTAGAAACAAAGGTTCAACAAACCCAAAGCTAAACAAAACGAGTTTCTAAAAAGTGCATGTGAGTATTCCAATATTACTCACAGTAAACTCACACTCACACTTGGAAGCATTTCACAATTGAAGGGCAAAGCGACGTCATGGACCCAAAAAAAAAATAAAAAACCAAAGAGGGGAAGTAGTGCATTGACATTGATGGGGGGTCATTTCGGAAACTGGGTCACCATCATCACTTTCACAATGAACGCGTTAAATTGCAGTGACATTGAGACAGAGAGAACGAGAAGCTCACCCTCTGTCTTAACCGCAGACCATCCCTCCCCCTAAGCCACAATGAGCTCAAGTTCAGCCGGCTAAAATAGTGACGTAGTTGCTCTGTCAAGTTGCGAAAATCAAGAGAGCGAGGGAATCATCGCCGGTAGCAGACAGTGAATCACATTCGTCGATATGGAATGTGTGTGTTTTCAGTCACGAACGCCGGCAAAGTGGTGGAGCAACCTCTCTCTGGGGAACTTCTACTTGCCTCTCCGTTTTCCCAGGGGATCCTCTGGATGCCTCTTTTCTTTCCACTCGATCCCCCATCTCATACTTTACCTCAGTGCAAGCGATGAGGATGCTTTGTTTATTAGCATACAAAAAATTGATTTAATTTAGGTTACCAAGTGTGAAATTAAAATACACTGGAAAAATTACTACAGACTTTAAATTATTATTAATATTTGGTTTATAAAAAGTATCTTTCTTATCGCCTTATAATTTTTTAACAATCTGAAACGGGTTTATTGCTAAAAGAATTCAAAACTATATTTTACAACATCTTAGAATTCACTTGAAAATATAATAACTTACAACTTGGTACTTCTAAGCTAAAATTTCCCCATATTTCAAATATATTTATGAGTTATAGTGATTGTCCCTTATAGTAATCTTTATCTATGTTGTAAATGAATAATCATTTTATAGTTTGCAATTACCCATTAAAGTCTGTCTTATATCATTACCTGCAGTCTTTATTTTCAGTGAACCCAACAACAAAGATTAGTAGGGAAAATCTAACAAGTAATATGTAAGTCTCAAAATATTCTAAGCTATTTTGTTTCAGTGTTCCTGCTCACACAAATCCACTGGCAGCTTAGTGTAGGGTATTTCCTTAGGCGTCATGAGGTATTACCCGACCATCTGTTGGCCTGCAGCCTCCGTTGCAGCCGCCTGACTGGGCAGTTGGCCAAAATTAGCCCCTATGCCAGCCAGACATCTTCCTCCACGTACCAAAAGATACTATGTGAATATGTATCTATATGTTATATGTGCGTGATCTTGGGCACGTGTCTTCCCTTGCCCCAGCTGCTGTCACGGGGCTCAAATAAACAACCACCAGCCGTTGGAAAATAGAAACAAATTTGGAACTACAAGATGAAAGTAATTTAAGCCACAGGGAATTGCAAATGGGGAATTACAGTCCAGCTGAAAGTTCGATAACAAGCTGCCCCGCTCCAGCTCCAGACTCCCGGAAAATCAAGTCGAATAACCCGAAAACGTGCCGGCTATAAATATAGAGGAAAACGTACAAAAAAAGAAAACCAGCAGCAACAAAAGGTCACCTTGACTAACTTGGCTGAATGGAGCCGAAAACTCTGGAGAGCAAAGAGCTCGAGCGGGAGAGAGAGCAATGCTCGCTCACTTTCACAATGCCTCCCAGGCCGTTTCGTCATTCATCCTGGCGCAGCAGCTGCGACGCCGGCCGAGGCAGCGGAAACAGCTGCCTACACTCAGCGAAATAGTTTATTGGGAATTGTATGCAATTAAAAAATTAAAATATATAAGAAAGTGTGTATGACCTCTAAACAAAATTTACCTAAAATAAAAATAAAAAAATTTATATAATATAAAATATTTTAATTACAAAAATTTATTTTATTACAAAAAATTGGACATTTTTTTTATTCTTATTGATAAAACTGTCTCATCCTTAGATCCAACAACATATCCTGCATTTTTGTTTGTTTTTAAGTATCTTACTACAGCTTTTCTCCCAGTGCATGGGCCTGAGGAGGAAATAGAAAGAGACGTAATGAGTGAAAGAGCAACTGCGGAGGCTACAAAATCCAGCGGCGGCGGCAGCTAAATTCCAAAGCAGCCGTGTGGACTGCAAACAGTTCGCAACGAACCCGCAAACTGAACGGAACGTCGACGACCTCAACATACAGAGGCGCCAAAAATAAAATCCAGTGAAAAAAAGTGAATTTAAACAAAACCAACCAAATACCAAAAAGTAAGCAGAATCTAAAGAGAAATAATTTCTTAGTGACTTTAGTTTTCCAACGGGTTTTTTTCACCCTTGAGCCTGGCTCACTTCCTGGCTCATCAAAGTGCATTCAACTTTTAACGGTCAAGTGCAAGTCCGAAATACGAATTCCAGATCGAATTCGAAACCGAAACCAACACCTCGCCCTTGGCCTTCCGCACGGGTACCGTTATTGGGGTGTACTCTGGGGGGAGGCAAAGTGCCTGCCAATTGGGCGTACTTTCACTTTCGTTTTCATTGAGAGCATGCGCCAGGCCCAAAACAGCTGTTTGTGGCTGCTTTTTGGGATTGTTTTTGACGGGGGTGACGTCGTCGCCCCCCAGTAAAGTGGAACAACCGCATTTGACTTTGAGAGAAGGTCATTTGAATAGGCCCAATTTAACGTGGCAAGTTTTAGAAGCTTGCAACAGGTGCAAAATATTCAAATTTAAGTTAGGAATTTGGATATTTATAATGGTGCAGCTGGTGCAGATTTAATTAGCCAAGTTGTAGTTATGGGAAAATTAGTTGAAGTTAGCTAAGAAATATTTAACAAATGGTTTTTAATTGAAACCATATTAAGGTTTTAAAAAATAAATATGTAGTTTCCATTTAAGTATAGAAAACAGAGGAACATAAATATTTTAAACATATTTCCTATATGTTTAGGAAACAGTATTTCCGGGTTTTTGCTTGAAAAGTATAAATTTATGATTATATTGCTTCGTTTCTTGATCTTTTATAAAGAAAATCATGTTGTTTTGAGTTCTAACTAATTTATTTTTATTATTTATTTATAAATAAATATATTATATAAAGTCTTTTTTGAATCATTTGTTATGGGATTTTTAAAAAGATAAAGAGTTCTTCTTTAAATTCTTAAAAATGTTCAGCTATAAATATTTGTTCATTTAACAATCTCTAAATATTAATCACTCTTTCCAATACGTTATTTTTTATGGTTTTGTGTTGCCCCTAAATATATATTATATATTATATTATTTATTTCCAATACCTATATGTGATTTCCCAGTAAAAAAAAACTGTGCTCACTCAGCCATAAATCATTGTGTATTGTTGATATCTTCGTGACATTTCTCTGACACCGCGAAACTCATCGAAACCTCTCTAGTTTTTTCTGCCGCACCCATAATATTCTTCAGAACTCACAAGTGCAGTCGTATTTCAAGCTAGGAAAACACTCAGACTGAAGCAAATTCTAATTAAAAACGTGCCACATGTTTATATAAATATTTTCCCACTGATAACAGTCGCCGCTTCAATATGCACTCTTAATCGCCGGCAATCTAATCGTAACCCTATATATTGCAAACATTGGCAACAAACTCAACTTTGGCCCGAACCCCTACACTCTTTCTAGTCGAGATAAGGCTTAGGTCTACGTCATGGTGATATATATATATATATATATATATGTATACTGCAAGCATAACACAGTCATCGGTTAATAATCAAATTCCTCATCATGAGAAACACCCAGTAATTGGATTTGTGAAATTGCCTTAATTGTTTCTCTGATAAGATTGCGTAGGCAATAGTCCCCGAAATCAGTAATAAAGCGATTTTCGATGGGGATTAATTTCAGAAGGTTTCGAATTGATTGCATTGATAAGAGTCCCTCCCTTTGGGCCAACATTTGATTTGATTTATCATAGAAGATAATGGAGGAAGAGGCCTCTAATTGAACACGAGTGAATATCATGAATGTCACAAGCTTGTGGCTCTATGAATTGCTATATAAAAGAGCAAAAAGCAGCATTAGTTCATTTTTTCGGCAATGTTTTCGATTCGGTCCGGTTGCGTGTTGTGGCGATGTCGCTTTTTTCTCATTAATACGACCTTCGTGAAGGTTAAAGAACGCCAACTAAACTGTATGTCTGTGTGTGATTTTAGGGGAAGAGAAAACTCTCTTCCTCAAAACGAATAAAAAGAAAATTGTGATGTTTTGGTTAATAAAATTAGCCGGTTAATGTGAGAGGCACGTGATGGTAATATATAAGAGACTTTTAATAGAGGAAAATTGTTTAGGAATTTAGACAAAAAAAAAACTAACCATTTTATAAAGTTTAATAAATATAAAGAGTGATTTGTTCCTAAAGAATAAAATATTAAATAATTACAAACAAAAGATATACTAAAAAACTTAAAATCCTAGATTGGCTTCTAAAACATTAAAAACCAAAATATGTCTTAACAATTATCTCGGGAAATATTTTAAAATTAATTTAGTTATTAATAAATAACAAGAAAAATTATGTATTAACAAACAACTCAAGTTAATTCCTTCTAAAATAATTTTAATAAATATTTCTTTATCCCTCCCCAGCAATGGCCGCCATTAAGGATAGTCTGTTGGCCCAAGTTGCCGAGGTCCTGCCCAGCTCCGGGCACAAGGTCACCGTGGTGGGCATCGGCCAGGTGGGCATGGCCAGCGCCTTCAGCATTCTGGCCCAGAATGTCTCCAAGGAGGTGTGCCTCATCGATGTCTGCGCTGACAAGCTGCAGGGCGAGCTGATGGATCTGCAGCATGGCTCCAACTTCCTGAAGAATCCCCAGATCACGGCCAGCACTGACTTTGCTGCCTCGGCCAACTCGAGGCTGTGCATTGTGACTGCTGGAGTGCGTCAAAAGGAGGGCGAGTCCCGCCTGTCCCTGGTGCAGCGCAACACCGATATCCTTAAGAACATTATTCCCAAGTTGGTGGAGGTAGGTCTAGATTAATTTTTAAATGAACAATTAATTAATAATTTATATTACCCTTACAGTACAGTCCCGATACCATCTTGCTGATGGTCTCCAACCCCGTGGACATCATGACCTATGTGGCCTGGAAGCTGTCCGGCCTGCCCAAGAACCGTGTCATTGGCAGCGGCACCAACCTAGACTCGTCCCGCTTCCGTTTCCTCATGTCCCAGCGTCTGGGTGTGGCTCCCACCTCCTGCCACGGCTGGATCATTGGCGAGCACGGCGACAGCTCTGTGCCCGTGTGGTCTGGCGTGAACATCGCCGGCGTGCGCCTGCGTGAGCTGAACCCCACCCTGGGCACTGGTGAGGATCCAGAGAAGTGGAACGAGCTCCACAAGCAGGTGGTGGACTCTGCCTACGAGGTGATCAAGCTAAAGGGTTACACTTCCTGGGCCATTGGCCTGAGCACTGCCTCCCTGGCCTCGGCCATCTTGCGCAACACGAGCAGCGTGGCTGCCGTTTCTACCTCCGTTTTGGTGAGTTTGTTTTTTATATATTTGAAATTAGAATTAAAATCTTAAAAATTCCGAACTACTTTAACATGTTTTAAAATATTTAAAAATAAATTTTGTAATATTTTTTTAATAATTTCTCTTCTTTATATTCCAGGGAGAGCACGGCATCGACAAGGATGTGTTCCTCTCGCTGCCCTGCATTCTGAACGCCAACGGCGTCACCTCCGTGGTGAAGCAGATCCTCACTGCCACCGAGATCGAGCAGCTGCAGAAGTCGGCCAACATCATGGCCGATGTCCAGGCTGGACTCAAGTTCTAAGAGAAAACTAAACAACACCATTCACACTTCAGGAGTAAAGGAAAAAACCAAACACAACACAAAACCACAGAGCAGAATGCTATATTTAGTCTAATTTTGGAGCTCTGAAGAGATGCCTCACCAAGTATTTCTGACTACCAATGTTTATTTTTAGTACACATCTCTCAATTTATTTATTATTTTTATGGATTAGCTTTTGTGTGTGTTCGCACAGAAATAAACTGTTTAAAATTTAAGTTTAACTCGAAAAGATGTTCTTATTTGGTGGTTTCTTTACTTAACTTTTGAGTTTCTTTGTTGATTTTAATTATTCTTTTGGTGGACTTTCTCTTTAAACACAATCTGTACCACTTAAGGAACGTAATTTTAAGGCCACTCTCGAGAAATTCCCCTGGGAAAATGATCAGAGTCAGACAACAACCGCCGCTACCTCATTAGCGTAAATATTGCATCGTGAACCGATACGAGTTCTAGTCAAATTTACAGCCCTAACTTATAAACGAAATATTCATTTAGTGGAAAATATACATTTTAATGAATAAAGTTTTAGCACCTAGTTGTCTTTCGAGCACAAATCACCCTTAAAAAAAAACTGAGATTAATTGACGGAAAAAAGAACTGAATGAAGCTGGCAAGTATTTCCATATTGAGGCACGATCGGTTTGAGATCGAGTATCTATAGCAGCCAGTCTGGCCAGATATGCGCCATTATCTGGCTGCTCTTTCGGGGCTGAAGATAGATTTTTTTCGGGGCGGAACAGCAGACAATGGCCAGACAGGGCAGAGACGTGCTGCAAGAAGCGCAAAAAAAAACAACTGAAATCGAAAACCTCAACTGCCAGATAAGAGAGTCTCGGTTAGGGTGATAAAACCAGACTATATAAGAGCCCAGCTCTTGGGTTTTCGATACGAGAAAGCTTAAGTCGCCATGCAGAAGAGCACAGTTGTGTTTATTGTGGTCACAGTCTGCCTGATCTGCCCATCTTGGGGAGCCGCTTCAAGGGAGGATAAATCCCCAAAATCCCTCAGCATAGATGGAGTTCAAAAACAAAATCTGAAGCTACTGACCGAGCAGCTTAATCGCGGCTGGCGGGCTTTCTGTAAGTTTAAAATTACCTTAAAAATACATACAATTATTTTACTACATTTTACCATCTCAGGTGACGCCCCTGTGGACGAGGGTGTTATGTCCCTCTTCCAGGGCATCAATCCCAGCGATGCCCGCCTCCATGTGATGACAATTACCAATCAAAGCGTTGAGCTGCCTATCAAGTCCATATCCCAGCTCAAGGACTTCGATATCAGTCCGGAACGCAAAACCCTTGTCTATGTGAATGCCTTTCACACCGCCGATAGCTACTTCAGTGTCCAGGAGCACTTGACCCTGCTCCAGAATAGCCGTCGAGATCTCAATGTCATTGTGGTGGACTTTGCCAAGGATGTGGCCCAACTGTACTATGCAGTTCGTCATCATCTCTCCGTGGATGGTTACTTTGTTTACAAGCTCGTCAGAGCTCTGACGGATGCTGGCATAGCGGCTCAGGACATTACCCTGGCAGGACACTCGGTGGGTGCCAATATAGCCGCCTTGGGAGCCAAACTTTTTGTCAAGGAAACCAAACAGTTGGTGGGACAACTGATAGCCATAGATCCAGCCACGATGTGTCGCACCACTGACATTCTGGTCAAGCAGGGAGTGGCCGCCAGAGTGGTTACGATCCATGGCGAGGGAGATGTCTTTGGTGTGAGGGTGCCTCTGGGTCACATTGATATTTATCCCAATGGTATAGGATACTTTCCCAGGAGGAAACTCCAGCCTGGCTGTGAGTCCAAGGTCTGCAGTCACATGTATCCCTTTGTGCTCTTCATGGAGGTGAGGATTTTTGTGCTTTTTGAAGAATTTATTATAATATTTCTTGATTTATTTCTAGGCTCTTATCGAGGGCGTCATGATCCCGGCCACAAAATGCGATAGTTGGGCCAAGTTCCGGCAGGGCGACTGCAATTACCAAAACACCATCAATATAGGTCTTATATACCCCGCCACAGCCAAGGGTCTGTACTTTTGTCTGACCCAACCCAATCCTCCTTTCACCTACATGGAGCATGGTCTTCGGTATAAGACGAGACGTCCTGAGAAGTCTTCCAAATCCTCTTAGATTCTTGTATTAAGTTGTGTAAATTGTAGTTTTTAGTTAAATTATTAAAGTATTTTTAGTTAACCAAATTATGTTGGGTTTTCTTTGGTGGTAAATTATATGAAAAGCCTGAAACTATGCTTTGGTTGTGATGTTTTGGGTTGTAAAAATATAGCCAGACTTTTGGAATCAGGTAACTTCATGTTACTGAAGCGTTAAACAGCTTGATTAAATTTAATTATTGTGTGAAATGTTATTTAATTTTGAACTTTAGGGTTTTTTAATAAACTTATTAAATGATTTTTATAGATTTTCCAACCAATTTTTAATTTCTGGTCTTTATTATATTTTGAACTCTCTTATTTTTGTATTAGCCTCTCTTTTTCTCTTGGCTAATCTCTGGCTTGAAGCCCAAACCGAAACAGCTGATTAACCTCATCAAAGCCCATTCTTTTTTATAGCTTTAAGAGAGAGAAGAAAGCCAAAGAGGAGCTACAGACTCTTTGTAGCTTACAAGGGCTTAGTGAAAGGGGGGAGCTTAAAAATATAGATTATACTTGATACTCAATTTTAAATATTATAATACTTATTTGATTTTAGCCATTATAAGATTAGAATAAACCAGAAAAACTCTAGAGTTAAAATATATTTTCTTTAAATTAAAAAACCCCCCATTTACCCTACTCAACGCCCCTGAAACCCACCTATACAAACACACCGAATATTTGTGTGCTCGCTGCCGTCTACCTGTTGCCAACTGGGAAAAAAGTGAGTTAAGAGCCGCTCGTGGCCAACTCTGGAGCTCAGTTTAGTTGAGTTCGTCGAGCGGTCAGGTTGCCCGGCGGTCCGCAACCCCATCGTAGTCGGAGTCGCAGTCGAGCTTCAAGTGTCCAGCGGTAAACCCGTCGTCGCGCTGTCGGTACGTGGAGCCTAAAGTCAGTTGGAAACTGAATAAAAAAACTGAAAACTGAGGCTGAGCTGGGGCTAAGCACTCACCAGTTGATCGTGCGGAACCCCTCCATTGAAGTCTAACAAAAAAAAAAGTTTGAACACAAAAACAGACGCATTTCTGTTGCTGTTTTTCGTGTTGGCCATTAACAAATAAATGTTTTTTAAATCCAAGTGTGTTAAGTGTAACAATATCCGATATATGGAGTGGCATCGAAGAGAACAAACTAAAAAAAAGTTCACTAAAAATAGAAACACTTTTGGCAGATACTCAATACAAATTTCAAGCTCATATGATCCGAGCTGAGCAGCTTCCGACACAGGGAAAAAATTAGACATTGATCTTTGAGCTTACATAATAAAGTATAAATTATAAGACTTTTAAAAGATAATAAATTAAATAGTTTTAAAAAAAGATAATATGAAATACTTAATAATTTTACAAGTGGTTTCAGATTAAAAAATTTAATTTAAAAAATACATTAAAAAAAGATATAATAATATCTTAAAGCTTATTTAAAAATTTATATATTTTTGATAATATTTTAAAGTTTTCAAAATAAAAGAATTTATTTTTCCAGAAAAAAAAATCTATAAAAAACAAAATTAAATATATTCAACCAAGTTTCTTTATCTAAAAAGTAAAATAATTAATAAAACCTGCCAAAATTAATCTCTTTCTAGTCTGATCTTGTTTTTTTTTTTGCTGTGTCCCAGCCGCACACGTATCCATTAGGCCGAGTATCTATGTATCTATGTATCTGTAATCGTAAACGCGTCGGACGCCAGCGCGTGTCTCTAGCTCTAAATGGCCTAGGCGGCTCCGTAAACTAAGCTCCCAGCTCCCAACTGGTCAAGTTTACTTTTATTTACGTTTTTTGTGTCTCCCCTATTTTTGTATCTTTTTTTTTTAAGAGCCGCTTAGGTGTGCAGTCGGCATTCTATTGAATTTTTGTGTGTCTGCCAGAGCGAATTCAGATGCAATTTTTCAATTGAAAATGCTTAATGAGTGAAGAGCAATTAGAAAGATATATATATATATAAATGTACATAGTATAGAAATGACTATAAATAGCTGGGGAGTAATGAAGTAATTGCAGATTGTATAATCCACAAAACACGAATGATAAATGAATTGGAAAATGACGAAAATTCATTTTGAGCCACAGACAATAAATTGCCAAAACAACAAAATTATGTTAATTGATATTTTAATATTTGTTAACCATTGAAGAATTGCAAATTTTTCATTATTTGTTTTCTTTTTTTGATGCACAATTTAGTAATTATTTTGGTAATAATTTATATGTATTTATTACCACAGCATTCAATTTAAATAATTTGTTATTAATTAGCTGAAAATGAGGTAAAACTAGGCAAGAAAAAGTTCAAAAGTTCATTGTAAAAAATTAATTAAAAGGAATTTAGGTAAAAACATGTATTAATTATTTAAATAAAGGAGATGAACATATTTTCTGTAAAAAAACAATAAGATATTATAATTTTACTGTTAAAAATCAATAAATCACTAAAATTTAATTGATTTATCGATACCTGACCCTTTATTCGCAGTGATAAAATTTTAATAATTTAACAAACACGTTAATTGCTCGCCCGAAAGTGCTGTTTAAATCGCTTCAATGACACTTAATGAGTTTATGGAGAACGCTAACAATGCTAACAAGAAATCGGCTGCGGTGCCTAGATATATATCTGCTTTATTGTGTGCTAATGAGGGCCCCCGAAACAGCTCCCACCGCGTACTTTATTCTGGGAACGAATCGAGCCGGAAAAAGTGCAAGTCGATTCGGGGGATTGGATTGGAAAACAATCCATTGACTCATTTGGTAAACAAATCGCTGAGCGAATACGTCAGAGGAAAAGTGAAATTATATACAAGCTAAAAGACTTACCATATAAATATATTCGTCACCCATCAAAGTCGGCAACGTCGGCAAGTCTCTTCTCTTTGTGTGATTATCGCGTATACGCAGTGTGTGTTCTGCTAGAAGCTGCATCTCTTATCTCAGACAGCTTGTTTAACGTGTTAAATATATTGCCACAGAAGGTGGACATCAAGATTATATCTCCTCAAGCAGGTCAATGGCTACTATTTGTCTCCCCGAAACATGTCTGGATTTCAGACAAATTGCGAAACTTTCAGTAGTATAAATAACGTATCCGAGAATCACGACAACGACTATCTTTAATTGTTGCGAAACTGCAAAACAATCGGTGTAATCTAACGCCATCGTGACTTAACTTGGCCTAGACCTACGAGGGGGAGAAAAATAATAACCTGTTGTTGGGTCTTGCATTCCTGAAGATCCGCCATGTTTGTAAACGAAATTAACGCGCTAAAGTGAAAATCCCCATCTAGTATTTAACTCCCGATATATATAGAACCCGTTCTGGGGGCTTATGCAAATAATTTTGCAGCCAAGGAGCTTGCATACAGGTTTCAAATCTTTGCATTTACAAAATGATAATGATAATGCTCGAAAAAACCCTCTCTGTGGGATCTTTCGATTAATCAAAATCGCTTTGGAGAGAAACGCAACATAAACGGAATTAATCAAAAGTCGAAATAAACAAAAAAAACAGACGAAAAACGGGAAACAATAAAGACATGTGGCGCTGACTGGGCATAATTATACAGAGAAACTGCCGAAATTTTTGCCCATCCCAAGGTTTCTGGCGAAAAAAAATACAACAAGAAATTAAGAAAAAATAAATAACAAGCTGAAAGTCCCAACATCAAGCTCGGGTTTGCCATTGAAGAGAATTTTGGGGAATTTTTGGGGAAATCCTGGCAGCAAAGTGATCTTTAAGTACCCTGAAAAAATACTTAAAAAAAACCTCAAAAGGGAAACCATAATAATTGTGTTTACAAGGTGAAGATGTTAATAAAGTAAAGTGCTGAGAAATACCTTAAATAAATATAGGTTTACTCCTATATAGTGTTAGGTCTACCCACATTTCACCTTAACCGATGAAAGTGCCTAGTTTACAATTAATAAAACGAAAAAGAAATAATGAAAAAACCAGCTATGAAAACTACACAGAAAAACTGTTCAATACGTGATGGAATTTATTTAAACTGAGCTCTTTCAGCTGAGCCCTCCAATATTTGCATGGATTGCACTGGTGTTGACGTTAACGTAAAAAGCTGCGGCAGTGGCGCATGTGTGTTACCTTTTACAGTTTTACGGGGCGCGTGTTAGCCTCCCACTTTACGCCCTTCCTCCCCCTTTTATTGTATTTCATACAGTGGAACCTGTATAAGGAAAATCTATTGTAATATTTACATTCATTTATTAAGATTTTTTAAACCTTTTACTATCTAAAATATCTAAAATAGGAATACTTGAATTTTTAAATATTTTTTTTTTTGGCAGTGATTTTTAATGTAAAGAAAGTCTTTAATAAATTTCCTAAAAATTATTTTAAAACAACTGGATTTTTAAAATGTTAATTACCTAGAGACCCTACTGTATTTCTTATTGTTGCTGCTGTTTTTATATTATTATTTCAGGAGAAGCTTACAAAAACCCGTGGCTCGGAGAGTGAGCGAGATAGGGCGGCGGGGGTGTTACACAGTGCGAGTGGGATAGCCGTAGATGCGGCGCTGCTTTCAATGACGCGACAACAAAAGCAATTAACAAAATTCGCGTACGAAATCGAGCGACAACAACAGCAACAGCCATTTGGCCTTCTCCATATTGGCAGCGGCCTAGTGCCGGCAAAAACAACAACACCAACAACAACCATAAAAACAAATTGTTTGTGATTAAATAAACAAAAACAAGATCAGTAAAAAATAAAACTAAGTCAAAAAACAAAAAAGAAGAAGGAGAGACAATGACAGTCTCATATGCGGGTGAAGTGCCAAATGGAAGCAGCTTTGGCTGCTTCTGGAAGATCCTATGGAAGTGAGTATTGTTTAAACAAAATTACCATATAATTAAATATATAATTTAAAAACATGATAATACAGAAATTTAAATTAATAAAAATTATATTTGATTAACAAAAAAAAACCCT
This sequence comes from Drosophila bocki, assembly GCA_008042715.1. Lineage (NCBI taxonomy): Eukaryota > Metazoa > Arthropoda > Insecta > Diptera > Drosophilidae > Drosophila > Drosophila bocki. The sequence continues at coordinate 91,390 of VNJY01003512.1, forward strand.
AAAAATCTTAAAGAAATCACTATCTCTGTGTACTCCCGGGTCCAGTGTCACAACTACTAACTGGGTCAACACCCAAGAGTTACCGATTCCGGGGATTTTTCCGCATTACTCATAGCCATCCACCTGTCCCCCGAGTGTTTACCAACGCAATTAACATCCGATACACCGACTTTTTCTCTCTATATAGAGAGAGGGAGAAGCACTATTGACAGATCAGGTTATTTTTTGTTGTTGTTTTTAGAGTGTGTGTAACCCCCACAGTTTGCTTTAATTGTTTCCCCCAAGTGCAGTCACTCGTAACTGGGCAGTTAGAATAGCTAAAGCCATAGCGTCCAGTTCCAGTTACTGTTGCACGGTTCCAGTTTTCGCCATTCAAACCAGAAGAGAAGAGAGAATTTTGGTGGCCATAACTCTCTGCCGAAGCGCTGAAAGCGTCGATGATAAGGCAAACACCACGTTTTGTAATGGTTTTACTAATTGAAAACTTATGCAAGCCACAGCTTCGAGAATGTAAAAGTTACCTAAAATATATTGTTTATGTCTTAAACCAATTGTTTTAAATAGGTTTTTTAAATTAACATTTTTCTGGAATTTTTAGAAAACAACGAATGTAAATGTATCGATAAGAAAACTATATAACAAATTTTCAATAGTCGAAATGGTAATAATAATTTTAGCCATCTGTAGATAATCGATTCTTATCGATTTTTAATCGGTACTTTTAAACGAAAAAATCGATAACTTTTATTATTTTCTAGAGCCTATATTTATTTCGAGATAAAGCTTTTAAAACTCCCATAAAAATATTTATTTCTACATATTTTTGTACCAAAATTTAATAAATTTAAACCGATAACAATATATTTATACCTTATTCACCATCCCTACCTAAAGCCTTGGCAACCCAACATTTTTGTTGAGAAAAAGGCCACAGAAACCTTGATCAAAACAAACAGAACGAAGACCCCACCTGTATAGGTACCAGTTTCAAAGCGGTTATGCCAATCATTACTTATACAAAGATTTTTGTCTGTTCTTTTTTTTTATAACGTATCAAATCACACTTTGGAATATTAGAATTCAGTGGAACAGACATGCTAGATAGGAATACCCCCATAAAAAAAATATTGCATATAAATATCTTGCAAAACTAGCGACCCATTAAAATTGAAAATAAATCTGAAATATGATGATTAAGGGAGAAGGGGACATGGATAAATGGCTAAATGAGGAAATCGTTTCCGAACGCTGACAAAAAACCAGTTAGTTACAGTTCAAAGTCGGCTAACTTCAACTGAGCCATAAATACCCCAAGTTATTTAATTAAAAAATTTAAAAAAAAAAAAACAATTTATTTCCCTTTTTTTAAATAGATGGCGCGGCAGCGTTTACAAATTGGTGTGGCGCGAATTAATTGCGTATTTGTGTTTATACTATACCATAAATGTTATCTATAGATTTGGCCTGACGGAAAGTCAGCAGTCGTGAGTATTACTTGAAGTTTTTACCATATTCTAGGGATTATAATGCAGAATTTTCTTCACAGAATATTTAAGAAAATCCGCCTGTACTTTAGTCAGCAGGGTGAGAGTATACCCATGTCCTTTGTGCTGGGCTTCTATGTAAATCTGGTGGTGAAACGTTGGTGGGAGCAATATCGTCTCTTACCCTGGCCAGATACGTTGGCCCTGTTCATCAGCGCGGCCATTCCCAACTCTAATGGAGGTGTTAATGTAAGAATATTGAAGGAAATAAATTAATTAAATTAATTAAATATATTTTTTTATAATTTCAAATAGAACGAAACAGGTCGCCTGATGCGTCGCAATATCATGCGCTATATGGTTCTGGCCTATGTGATTACCCTGCAGAGAATTTCCCTGCGCGTCAAGCGTAGATTTCCCACCACCCAGCATCTGGTGGATGCGGGCTTGATGCACGAATCCGAGATGAAAATCTTTGAGGCTTTGAATGCCAAGAGTCCCATGTCCAAGTACTGGATGCCCCTGGTCTGGGCCACAAATATAATCAATCGAGCTAGGAAAGATGGCCTTATAGCCTCGGATCACATAGTGCAGACCATATTGGTGGAACTCTCGGATATACGTAGACGTTTGGGTGGCTTAATAGGCTACGATACGGTCTGTGTTCCTTTGGTCTACACGCAGGTGGGGTTTTTAATTAATTAATTACTTGAAAACATATTTAAACCATATTTAAAAATATTTAAAATTCATATTTATTAGGTGGTCACCCTGGTGCTGTATACCTACTTTATAGCCGCCCTTTTGGGCCGCCAAATGTTGCCCCAAGTCCTTGATCGCAATGGTCGCGAGGATCCCGATCTGTTCTTTCCCCTCTTCACCGTTTTGCAGGTTAGTCAATTATTTCCATGAATTATTTTAGACGACGTTAAGAAGGTATCTTAATTTGCACGTTCCGCCTTATTTACCATAAATCAGAGTCCATTTTGCACGTCTCGACGTTTTGTAAATGTTTAAAAACTTGTTGCGGTTTTTTGTTATTCATTATGGTGGGTTTTTTTAGTGTTTATTTTTTGTATTATTTTTTTTTTTAGTCAAATGTAATGGCTATACCTTGTTAACGATACGCCACAACGCTGCTCTATATATCATGATAGGGCCTGGCTGTTGTTTTTGCATTGGTTTCTGCGGTTCTCTGCCGGGGACAGATTTCAAGTGCCTTATGTAAACGATTCGCGGTCACGTTTCCCGTAATAAATTGACATTTTGGTCTGGGAGTCTGTGTTTTTTCCGATATAGATCTGCAACAAGTGTTTAGCTATCATTATTCACTGTTAATGTGCATTCCACCAAATACCGTATGATTTTTTTTGTAAGCTTTTAGCCACAAAAAAGTGAATGGAATGGGAATGGGAATGCCGGCAAAGCTTTCCCTGGCGTGCCTCGAAATCATTCTCGAGTCTGTTGTCTACCCTTTTTTTTAGATTTTTTATATGATGTAATTAACCGATTTTATCGCTTTCAATTAATCTCCGCAGTTCGTTTTCTACGTGGGCTGGCTAAAAGTGGCCGAGGTGCTAATCAATCCCTTTGGCGAAGATGACGATGATATCGAGCTCAATTGGCTCATTGACCGACACATTAAGGTGAGTTTAAAAAGGGTATTTAATATTTAAGAAAAGTAAAATTAAAAGTCTTAAAGGAAAAAAGATAAGAAAACATCTGTAAACGGATTACCTTTTTGTCAGAAACAGCTGATCACTCAAGTCTGCTGTAAATTATTGACAAGATTGTTGTTTGTTTATGGCATAGAGATACATTTTTGTTTATATATAATTTCAATATATTAATACTTAAAACTATGAAGAAAAATCTTTAATAAATTTCCATCAAAGTATATTACAAAAGCAACATTCTATTAGCTATCAAGTTAACGTAATTCAAACTGACACGTTGTCTTTACTCCAATCAGACGTTATAAATTATTAATAATTAGTGGAAATAATTCCTGCGGTGTATGCGACCATACAACAATCATTCAAACCATTTCATTTGAGAAGCAAAAATTAAAAACGAACAAAAGTTCCCCGAGTTTAGAACCAAAAACCTGTATGACTTCCAATTAATTTCATTTAGCATAGGGAAGATAAATTCTCAGCGTTTCAAATTAAATTACCAACTTCCAAATATCAGAACAGATGGCCACAACTCCAACTCTGATTCAAAATACTTAGAAAAGAAGCGATTAAGTCAAACCTTGAGCAAGCATCCATAAGATACTTATTTGTATCTCGACGCAGGCTAATATCCATAATTATAGTTTTAAGAGATTTCGCAGTATTATGACTGTTAAGATCTCGAGTTGGATTCGCTAATTGGGTTAGAGTGCTAGCTAAGTAAAGATTTTTGAGCTCTTGAAGCGATAATCGTCTGAGTCAGCCACTTCTTGGACTGCTGCTGAAAGGAGAAGAACAAGTCTGTCTGCCACGTGCTAAAAATAACAGGCATTCTCCACATAGCCAAGCTCAGTTTTTTTGCAGGAGGAGGAATTTTGAGGTGTGTTGGGGGGTTTTAAAATACACTTTCTAGAGAGTTTGAGGGGGAAAATTTCCCATTAGGAATTATATTTGAGTTTAAAGAAGGCTTTTAAACCACTTTTAAGATGAATTTAATATCCTAAATTCAATTAAGATTATTGTAAAATATTTATCAAAGCTTTTTCAGTAATTCTGTATTGTAAATGTGTTAAGAATATGATAATTTATTATATTTTAAAATACTTACAACCAATTTCTGGCCTGATTATAAGCTACAACTAGTTTTATAATCTAAGCTAAGATTGAATTTGTTATTTAAATATATATATATAAATATAATGCTTTTTTTACAATTCAAATGTCTCATTTAATAGCTAAATATTATATCACAATTATTTCTAATCGTTCTTGAATAGAAGTAAACACATTTATGGGTAAACCAGAAAATGATTTATGAGCCTTAGATAAATAATAATTGAGCCTAAGCCGTAAACTAGTTTTTTTTAACCGATACTAAATACATATTAATCCCCGTGACAGTGATTTAGTAAGACATTTACTAGTGACAAATGGAATGAGCTAAACTTAATTTAAATTTATTAAATTTAAATACATTTTCAAGCTAAATAAATCCAGTAAAAACTAGTGCAAACCTAGAACTACAATCAGGGCATCAGACTTCGCCTATATAACCCTTAGGATGACTGGAGTTTTTGGACTTTGTTGTGTTAGGAGATGGCTCCTCGAGTGTGTGTGCACTTTGTGTTTGTATCTGTGTTTTCGGGGCCTGCCGCTGCTTGCAATTATTTACAAAAGCCAGCAGCAGCAGCAGCAAAAGTAAATTGAAAACAGGTTTTTGTTCAAAAAATGAGAGAAAAAAGAAACATTAAATGCAGGAAAAAATCCGAACAGAAAACATTGAAACCTCTTTTGTAGAGCTTTTTTTATCGGGAGTTTCTGTGTGTGTTTTAGCAGAGTTTTGCTCGATTTGGGAAATGCATCCACAAACGCCTCGTTTTGGCCCGGTTATCAGGGGGTTAATGTTATGGCCAACACCTCGGCAAGCCAAGCAAAAGGTTCCACAGACGCCCAGACGTGACTCTCCGCTGAGTAGCAAAATGATTAACCAAATGAGTGTTTTTTTCTACATTTTTTCCCCCTCATTCCCATTTATTATTATTACTTTTTGCCTTAGTTTTATTTTTTGCAAGTTTCTGTTGTGGGCCGAGTGTGTGTGTATGTTATGGAATAATTAAAAAAACAACTTGTAAACAATTTCACTTTTTCTTTTGTCTCTTCGATGTGGGCCACACTCTCAACTGGCTCAATTGTCGTGACGCAATTGGGCTTTAAAGAGCCGCCGGAATCGCAAATGGCGAACACGTTCCGATTTATAGAGGGCCCTCGATCTGATCTACTTTTTGGTTGATTATTATCTTTCAGGCCGCCTACATGATCGTGGATGAGATGCACGAGGAGCATCCGGAGCTGCTGCGCGATCAGTACTGGGAGTGTGTGGTGCCCAAGGATCTGCCTTATACCGTGGCCTCGGAGCATTATCGCAAGGACGAGCCCAAGGGATCGGCTGAGAAGTACAAGGTGAAGAAGGAGGATGCCATGTATGCCAATATAATGCCAGGAGGAGGCAAAAGGATGCTCAGCGATGATGTCTATGCGGATTATGTGAGTAAATAGATGCTAGAATATTAATTAAAAATAAAATATATATTTAAAAATCTTGTAAAAAATATAATAATATTTTTAAATTCATATTTTAATAGGAAAGCGTCGACACTCCCATGGTGGAGCGACGGAAAAACAACTGGCTGGTGCGTCAGCTCTCCCGCATGGGTTCAATGCGTAGCCAGTCCACGGCCTACTCCTCCGGCGGACTGCCCTTCAACCGAAACCGCCTGAACTCTGTGTATTCTAGTCCCGAGTCTGGACTGCCTCTAACCATCCTGCAGCAGCAGCAATTGCAGCAGGCGCAGCAGCAGCAGCAACAGGCGGGCTCGCAGCCAAGTAAATCAAGTCTCTATGGCAAGTTTGTGCATCGCAAGTCGATTAGAGCTCAGAGGCAATTGATCAAGCAGAGTGAGTATTAAAAAAATATTAAAAAAACATATACTGAATATTTTTAACTATATTTAATTATTTACGGTGTATAAATACCATATTTTTGCACCCAAAAGTATGCTTTTCTTAAATAAATTCCTCTCCCAACAGACTCCAAGCTCAATGGCTTAAATGTAAATGTGGCCAAGACCACTAGGCCCAGGATACCCACGCCCGAGGTGACCAAGGATGGCAATACCAATCCAGGTAAGTAAAATCCCTGAAGCACCTGCAAAACTCCTTCTAAATGGCACCACTTCACACCTTGTAGCCACCAGCTCGATTTTAATGGCACCCCAGCAGCTGAGCACAACCAGCGCACCTCCACCGGGCATGTACCCCTCCTCCTACGCACCCGACACCCTACTGCACCACCAGGAGAGCGGACAGGTGCTGGGCACGCTGCTCCTCTCGCCTATCAAAGAGATGGATAGCTCATCGTCCAATAACACTTTGATTCCAGGACATCCAGCCACAGCAGCCTTGGCAGCCAGCATGAAAGAGGGTTATGCGGCAAGCAGTGAGTTTCCTAAGAGATATCCTGAAGAATCCTTACTCAAGTTTTTTATATCGAATCCTTAGATATCCCGGCAGCCACAAACATCACCACGCTGTCGTTCCCCTTCACCGTAACCACCACCAGCGGTGGAGAAACCATACCCACGGGTACCCTGAGCATCCTGCCCATTACGGCCAATGCCCAGTTGCCCACCATTACAACAACGGCCAGTGGCTATGATCAAAACGATGTGATCACCACGATTCCAGTATCCCTGTCCATACAGCGATCCCCCTCCTCGTTGTCCATTGTGGAGCTAACCGGCGGCGATGTCCAGGATGGCTATGGCAACAGTGGCTCCAGCAATGGCAATGGTGGTGGCGGCATCACCACCACAGCCTTGCTATCCGTGAAACCCTTGAATGGTCACTCGAACATCTCCAGGAACAACAGCTTCAACTTGAGCCTGAACCTGCAGGATCAGCAGCAGCAGCGATCTTCGGTGAGATCGACAGGACCAACGGATACCGTGGACACGGCGGCCTCGTTGCCCACGATAAACCTGTCGCAGAAGCCCACGGAAACGGGAGGATCTTCGGCTCCTTCGACGCTGGCCAAGCACAAGCCGGAGCAGAAGACGGGAGAGGTGTATGTGTGACACCTGTAGAGAGAAGAATGAGAGGAGAGGAGAGCCACGTAATTAGGTTTAAGGCCCACCCGGAACCAATAAGATGATATTAACTGTAGCCATGGTTTTATCTAATTAAGATATAAACTGGATTTTTTACAACCATTTTAAGAGAGTTAGAAGGACAACTCATTCGATGAACAGATAGAAAGTTATGCAGTTATGACACTGTATATTTTACATAAAAGAAGAAAACAGCGAAGCTTATAATGAAAACTATTCTTAGTTAAAGTTGTCGAAGTCTTTTCAAGCTATTAATAAAGCTTTAAAACTTTAATTAATTATTTTAAAATATTTTTTATACAATGTCATAGCTGCATTTTTAGGGAAGATGATGGCTTCATTAAGTGTAGCTACTTAAAAATCATTTTTCCCAAAATATATAAATAAACCACAGTCTTAACAGAGTCCAAGTCCAGCTCAATAAAATTCTAGAAAAATGGAATAATCAGAATACCATATAATACAGTAACTGTATAGTTTATTGTACATACTTAGTATATTTTATAAGAAATTGACTTATTGTTTTTTGGCACTTGCCATATGTCTTAGCTAAGCGTTAAATTCTGCGCGAATCTTTGTAAAGAATCTCTATCTCGTGTAGGCCGTGTAAATACTTGTAAACCAACACAGTATGTGATATGCGATTGTTATCCAGCTAGAGATATCTGTTTTTTAAGAATAAGTTTATATATTTTGTAAAAAATAATCCCACTAAATGTAATGTATAGGAAATTTATGCCTTGTACAGATAAAGAGGCGACCTCTTGTAGTTATATATCTATACCTTTAAAATAAAATCTATAACAAGAGAATAGTTATTCTACATTTTGGTTGTTAAAAGAGATGTGAAAGAGACACTTCGCCATCAATTTACACTCTTCCAACCTACCCCAAGAGACGTAGGAGAGAAAGATCAATTAGAATTTGAACCCAAACGCTGATATATGTGTACTCAAGAAAAATTTAAATGGCAGAGAAGCTGGAATTCTGCAGTCAGTCGCGCCTGAGAGCTCAGGCGGACACCACATCTTCGGTCCAAACTTCTTCGATAAAACCCAAAAGTGCTGAATAAATCACAAAAAGTCTTAATAAAAAGGTGAATATCCCAAAGCAAAGGTACAGATTTCATATTTTCAAAGCGTGTGACCTACAAACTGAAGCCCCAATTTAACCAGGAATGTGTCCAATAGTATATATATGATATTCTATCACTTGACCCCGCGGGTCAATGAGAACTATGTGAGAGAAATACAAACTTGCATGCGGCGGCAAAGTGTGTGTTGCCTAATTGAATTAACCTTTTGTCTGGTTCCCCCGGAGAAATCTTGACCACGGATCGATGGACCATTGAATAATAAAGCATCTTTAATTGCCATTCCGTCAGTGACCAGTGTCGATCATGGATCGCGATGAGGTCTCTACGACCACCACCAGCGAGGGCAAGTCCCAGGAGGAGGCTCCGCCGGCGGAAGGACTGGAGCCCACGCAACCCATTAGTTTCCTGACCCTCTTCAGGTTCTCCACGTATGGCGAGATAGCCTGGCTCTTCTTTGGCTTCATCATGTGCTGCATCAAGGCCTTGACCCTGCCCGCCGTGGTCATCATCTACAGCGAGTTTACCTCCATGCTGGTGGATCGAGCCATGGTGTTTGGCATTAGCTCCAAGGTTCATGCTTTGCCGCTGTTTGGAGGCGGAAAGAGTCTGTAAGTTTGAGGGGGAAAATCTTTAGTAATTTTTAGGGGAGAGATATATCCTTTTAATCCTTCTAGGACCAATGCCACTCGGGAGGAGAACAGCGAGGCCTTGTATGACGACTCCATTTCCTATGGCATTCTTCTGACCATTGCCTCGGTGGTGATGTTCATTTCCGGCATCTTTTCCGTGGACATTTTCAATGTGGTGGCCCTGCGTCAGGTCACCAGAATGAGGATAATGCTCTTTAGCTCCGTGATGCGTCAGGACATAGGCTGGCATGACCTGGCCAGCAAGCAGAACTTTACACAGAGCATGGTGGAGTAAGTTTTGGATATCCCAAGAAAGTCTAAAAATCTATCTCTTGATTATTTCCAGCGATGTGGAGAAGGTGCGCGATGGCATCTCCGAGAAAGTGGGTCACTTTGTCTACCTAGTTGTGGGCTTCATCATAACCGTGGCCATTTCCTTTGCCTACGGCTGGAAACTCACCCTGGCTGTGAGCTCCTACATTCCTCTGGTGATTCTGGTTAATTACTATGTGGCCAAGGTGGGTGTATATTTATATCATATTTTTTTAAAGAGTTTCTTTGAGGTAACCTTCTTTATTTTTAATCCCAGTACCAAGGCAAATTGACTTCCCGCGAACAGGAGTCCTATGCCGGAGCTGGCAACTTGGCCGAGGAAATTCTGAGTGCCATTCGCACAGTGGTGTCTTTTGGTGGCGAAAAATCAGAAGTCGAGCGTTATGAGAACTTTCTGGTTCCTGCCCGTAAGGCCAGTCAATGGAAGGGAGCCTTCTCTGGCGTCAGTGATGCTTTGTTAAAGTCCATGCTGTATCTGTCCTGCGCTGGAGCCTTTTGGTATGGCGTCAATCTCATCATAGACGATCGTGGTGTGGAGGATAAGGAGTATACGCCAGCTATTTTGATGATTGTAAGTTATAGATCCCTTAATATGAGTTATAAACCTAATTCTTGATATTTTTTTAGGCCTTCTTTGGTATCATTGTCGGAGCAGATAACATAGCCAGAACGGCACCCTTCCTCGAGTCCTTTGCCACCGCCCGAGGCTGTGCCACCAATCTCTTCAAGGTCATTGATCTCACCTCCAAGATAGATCCCCTCTCCACAGATGGCAAGCTCTTGAACTATGGTCTTCGCGGTGATGTGGAATTCCAGGATGTGTTCTTCAGATATCCGTCGCGTCCAGAGATTATAGTCCATAGAGGCTTGAATATCAGGATCAGAGCGGGTCAAACTGTGGCTTTGGTGGGTTCTTCGGGCTGTGGAAAATCCACCTGTGTGCAGTTGCTTCAAAGGTTCTATGATCCTGTCTTTGGCGCTGTTCTACTAGATGATTTGGATATAAGGAAATATAATATTCAGTGGCTGAGATCCAATATTGCGGTGGTTGGCCAGGAACCAGTGTTGTTTTTGGGAACTATAGGTGGGTTTTTCTAAGATTTTTAAATATAATTTATTAAATTTATTCGTTGACAGCCCAAAATATCAGCTATGGCAAGCCAGGAGCCACACAGAAGGAAATAGAAGCTGCCGCCACGCAAGCAGGAGCCCATGAGTTCATCACCAATCTGCCAGAGGTGAGTTTTTGCTACCTTTTCTTATTTATTATTTCTAAAATATTATATAATTATATAAATTATTTTAACTAAATTTTAAATAATTATTCCCCCAGAGCTATCGTACCATGATCGGTGAGCGTGGTTCCCAACTCTCTGGAGGCCAGAAACAACGCATTGCCATTGCCCGCGCTCTTATCCAGAACCCCAAGATCCTCCTCCTTGACGAGGCCACCTCTGCCTTGGATTACCAATCGGAAAAGCAGGTCCAACAGGCGTTGGATTTGGCCAGCAAGGGTCGCACTACGATTGTGGTCTCACACAGACTCTCAGCCATTCGGGGAGCTGACAAGATCGTCTTTATACACGATGGCAAGGTGCTGGAGGAGGGCTCCCATGATGATCTGATGGCCCTGGAAGGCGCCTACTATAACATGGTTCATGCCGGAGACATCAAAATGCCCGAGGAGGTGGAGAAGGAGGAGAACACGGAGCAGGATGCAAAGCGTAAGGACATTGAGATGGAATTTAAATATAATTCTTAAAGAAATCCTTCTTTCCCTGCAGGCAAGAGCCTCGCTCTCTTTGAGAAATCCTTTGAGACGAGTCCTTTGAACTTTGAGAAGGTCCAGAAGATCAGTGTCCAGTTCGATGAGCCCATTGTTAAGCCTTTAGCCAAGGATACCAATGCCCAGATGGTGACCGAGGCACCTGCCGTCGAGAAACCCAACTTTTTCAGGACCTTCTCCAGAATTCTGAAACTCGCTCGACCCGAGTGGTGCTATCTTATACTGGGCACCATCAGTGCCATTGGTGTAGGCTGTCTGTATCCTGCATTTGCCATTATTTTTGGTGAATTCTATGCTGCTCTCGCAGAGCAGGATCCCGAGGATGCTCTGCGTCGCACAGCTGTCCTGTCCTGGGCCTGTCTAGGCCTGGCTTTCTTGACAGGATTGGTTTGCTTCCTGCAAACTTATCTCTTCAATTACGCTGGCATTTGGCTGACTACCAGGATGAGGGCCATGACTTTTAAGGCTATGGTGAGCCAGGAGGTGGGCTGGTTCGATGACGAAAATAACTCTGTGGGAGCTCTGTCTGCTCGTCTCTCGGGTGAAGCAGTGGGTGTCCAAGGCGCCATTGGTTACCCACTGAGTGGCATGATCCAGGCCTTGTCCAACTTCATCTCGAGTGTCTCCGTGGCCATGTACTACAACTGGAAGCTGGCTCTGTTGTGCCTGGCCAACTGTCCCATTATAGTGGGTTCGGTGATCCTGGAAGCCAAGTGGGTTTGAAGTCTCTCTTTTTGTACAGAATATCCATATATTTTTAAACCCATTTCCAGAATGATGTCCACAGCCATTGTGAGGGAGAAGCAGGTCATCGAGGAGGCTTGCCGCATAGCCACTGAGGCCATTACCAACATCAGGACTGTGGCTGGTCTTAGGAGAGAGGCTGATGTCATTCGGGAGTACACCGAGGAGATCCAGCGAGTGGAGGTTCTCATCCGCCAGAAGCTGAGATGGCGAGGAGTCTTGAACTCCACCATGCAGGCCTCGGCCTTCTTTGCCTATGCAGTGGCTCTTTGCTATGGTGGTGTCCTGGTGTCCGAGGGTCAGCTGCCCTTCCAGGATATTATCAAGTAAGAGAGGGGAAGAATATAATTACTAATAAATCTATTTTTTAGATCTCAATTGGTTCTTGGAAAAGTATAAAAAAGGTATATATAAATAAACCTTTTCTTCTCATCTTCCAGGGTCTCTGAAACCCTGCTCTATGGCTCCATGATGCTGGCCCAATCCCTGGCCTTCACTCCAGCCTTCTCCGCCGCCTTGGTGGCTGGACACCGGCTCTTCCAAATCCTAGATCGTAAATCCAAGATCACCTCTCCGATGGGCACCATCAAGAACACCCTGGCTAAGCAGTTAAATCTCTTTGAGGGAGTTCGCTATCGAGGCATTCAGTTTAAATATCCCACAAGACCCGATGCCCAGATCCTAAATGGTTTGGATCTGGAGGTACTAAAGGGTCAAACTGTGGCCTTGGTGGGTCACTCGGGATGCGGCAAGTCCACATGTGTGCAATTGCTGCAACGCTACTACGATCCCGACGAGGGGAGCATTGTAAGTTCATTGGGGATAAATTTAACTTTTAAAAATATTAATAAATACATTTCCTTGCCCAGCACATTGATCACGACGATATCCAGCATGATCTGACCCTGGAGGGAGTGAGAACCCGCCTGGGCATAGTCTCGCAGGAACCCACTCTCTTCGAGAGATCCATAGCAGAGAATATAGCCTACGGAGACAACAGAAGATCAGTGCCCATGGCGGAGATCATAGCAGCGGCCAAGAGTGCCAATGCCCACAGCTTCATCATCAGTCTGCCCAATGGCTATGATACCCGGATGGGGGCCCGAGGCACCCAACTCTCCGGAGGCCAGAAACAACGTATTGCCATTGCTCGGGCTCTGGTGCGAAATCCCAAGATTCTGCTGCTGGATGAAGCCACCTCTGCTTTGGACTTGCAGAGCGAACAGTTGGTCCAACAGGCTTTGGATTCCGCCTGCTCGGGACGCACTTGCATTGTCATTGCCCATCGCTTGTCCACCGTCCAGAATGCGGATGTAATCTGCGTCATCCAAAACGGCCAGGTGGTGGAGCAGGGCAATCACATGCAGCTTATATCCCAGGGAGGAATCTATGCGAAGCTACACAGGACCCAAAAGGATCACTAAAATCGCAAATTTTATTTAAAATTATTATTATATTATTTTCATTTTTGTAATTTTCATGCTTTGTTTGAATCACCAACGAGAAAAACCTGCTCAAAACTGAATAAACTTTCACACTATACTTTTTCACATCCATAATGTTTATAGTTATTGGAGGAAGATAAGTTTTGGCAGAGGAATGCATAATTATCCAGACTTATGGGGTTACCTAAGGGAATTTTTATTATTGTTTTTTAGAGGCGCAAAGTTTACCCAAGTTAAGGAAGTGCACAATTTTTTAGGTGTGTCTATAGACCTGCCCAAAACCAACTGACAATTGCTTCGAGTTATAAGATCTGTTATTAGGGTTATCAGAGAGGGAGAGATAAAGAGGCGCCTATCTTTTTGGCATCTATATAAAGTTTGTATTATAAACCTCCCAGCCACACGACTGATTTTCATAGTCATGGTCAATGATATAAACTGTGGATAAGATAAATAGTTTTCAATTGAATGATGAAATCTCACAAGCCAGGATTTCCCTTTTAACATTATTTATTTTGTTTTTAATAGTATTCTTAGTTATATATTTTAAATAAATAAATGTATTTTCTGGCTTTTGGTTATGCTATCATATTTTGAGAACATGGAAACGTGACCCCATTGGGCACAACTTAGTCTGGAATTCAAATAACGTCAAATTTGCGTAAATAGATTACCATTTCCGCGATTGATGGCTACTCGCCAGTGCTGTCTTTTTGTGAGATTTCTAGTTAGGCATATTTTTAACTTAATATTTTTAAATTACCTTTAAAATATACATATATAACTTAAAATATAGTCGGAACTTGTATTTCTTTAAAATATTTGTTTATATTGTTAAATATCCCTATAAAATCTAAGATATCGTGGAATACCTTTACTAGCTATCTGTCTAAACTTGACTTTTAGTCACGAAATCCATATAAATTTAGTCAAGCTTTGAGGAATTTTTATGGCCAAATCTAAATACCTAAATATTTGTTACAAAAAAAATGGGTAATATATTGATATATTTTTGAGTGCAACAAATTTTAACTAGAGACAATTATAACATTTTTGTAAGCCCTCAAAAAGGTATATTTTGCGTTTGTTAAGACTTACTTCCGAATTCTATGGGTGTATATGGAATACAGATATGGAAATATTATTTTTTTTTAATATATAAAACACTTTACAATTCCAACAATAAAAATATTTACAACTTTCCGCTTTTTTAGGTTTTTTTTTTCTGAAATGTATATCTCGTCAATATAAAATTTAAAGATATAACAAATAATCCAAATTAACTAAAAATACTCTACTAATTATTCTTCTTTCTAACTTGATCCTTTTCTTATTATTATCCCTTTTTGCTTATTTTTTCTTCAGTTTCCCATTGCCAACACTGTTGCAGCAAGGTGTACTGCTGGAAGAAATGGGTTCTACGATTTTCCTCAAGTCATGTTGAGGGAGAACCTTGAGTAAAATCAATTCAATTGATATTAATAAGCCACCATCCATCTGAGAGTCTATTTGAACTTTAATAGAAACCGAATTTGTAGAAAACTGACGCCATCGCCGCCAGACGCGCCAGTCGCCTTCTGCACTCCCAACGGAACGGAACAGCCGCACAGCGCGAAAAACATTTCTCCGGAACGCTCGTCGTCCGCCAGCTCGTTCGGGAATGCAAAACAATTAAAAGGCTTAAAGAGAAAGAAAAAAAATATATAATAAGAAGATTCCAGTCAGATCAAAGCCGGGGAGAGAGTGTGAGTGGAGTTAATTAGCCAGAGCCAGTGCCAGAGTCGGAGTCGGAGTTGCAAGAATCCATTCGGGGACCATCGCTACATCGAGTGCAAACGAACTGCGGGCGTTTCGATTTTTGGTTTGGCTTCGCGTGCATTTTCTTAACTATTAATTGACCCCGCCGGTCAATGAGTTTGACTATCATCTAAATAAAAAAGGAAATAAATAAATATCTATAGGCGAGAGATAGTTTGTGACAAAATCATAAATAATGCCGTCGCTTGGCGATGACAACCCCGCGGAGACGGAGACCGATCCATCCTCTTCGCCAAAAAAGGACAAGACCAAGGAGAAGGCTCAGCCTATGATTAGCTACAAGGAACTCTTTCGATATACCGATGGCTGGGATTATGTTTTGCTGCTTTCCGGTTTGGTGGCAGCTTTGCTACAGTCTCTGGTCTATCCCATTGCCATTGTGGTCTACAGCGAACTGGTGGCCATGTTTATAGACAGGACCCTGGGACAGGGCACCAGTTCGGGTACCATAGGATTGCCACTCTTTGGCGGAGGAAAAATACTGTAAGTAGTAGGAATTATTTAGAATTATTTTTTACATTTTAAGAATTTAAAACTAAACATTTATTTATTTGCTAAATGTGTAAAGGAATTTAAACAATTATTTAAAACAAATTATATTGAGAGTCTCTTTAAGAGTCATTTAATTAGCCATAAGTTTTATTTCGTAAAAATCAACAAAGAGAAAGAATGATTCAAAACGTCTTGTATTTAAGGGTTTTTTTTATTTTTGTACATAAAACCTTTTCTTTGTTAAATTAACACAATAAAAAGATTCTTTCACAAAAAAAGCAATAAACAAAGGCTTTAAAGTCTAAACAACTTACTTCAGGATGTGGCGGTAAATATTGCTCCTAAAAAATAGTTCTGGCTTTGAATTAGTCACTCTTAAATTCACAAATAGCTAGTTTACTTTGTTAACTAAGTAATTACTTTATAAATTATTTATATTTATTTTCAATGAATTATCCTTATATATTAGTAATTGGTTATATACCTCAATCCCCAGCACAAATGCCTCTTACGAGGATAATATGCAGGAGCTGCGCAAGGACAGCGTATCCTTTGGCATCCTCATGACCCTAAATACTCTGCTGATGCTCTTTTCTGGAATGTACTACGTGGATGCCTTCAATAGGTTGGCCTTAAGACTCACTGTCAAGATGCGCAGGGAGTTCTTCAAGGCCACCTTGAGGCAGGAGATCGGCTGGCATGATATGGCCAAGGATCAGAATTTCGCTGTGCGCATTACAGAGTGAGTAAAAATATATTAAATATCAGAAAATAAAATATATAAAAATTAATTTATCTTTCCTTAGTAATATGGAGAAGGTGCGCAGTGGCATAGCCGAGAATCTGGGTCATTATGTGGAGATTATGTGCGAGGTCGTCATCAGTGTGGTGCTGTCCTTTATTTATGGCTGGAAACTGGCTCTGGCAATTGTGTTTTATATACCTTTGACACTGGTTGTCAACTCAGTAGTGGCGCATGTAAGTATATTTTATATATTAAAATATTATTTAATTATTTGAGAATTTATTTACTAATTTCAAATAAGAAATATAAAATTATAGCTTATTTTCTAGTTAAAAAATCATAAAATTTGTTTACGCTCTCTTGCCAGCTTGAAGTGATCTTGAAAATGCGTTCAACTGAAAATTCAAAAATAGTTTTCTAAAAATAACATAAGTACCTACAGACAAAAGATATATTTTCACATATGTTTTGCCCTGAGAGTAATTGTGAGAAAATGTTTTGTGAATAATGAAATACCTGCATTTACAAAAATGAATTTAAACTTTTATTTACAAGATTTTTAATTTCCCATTTTAATATTTTATTGCACAAAAATATATAAAATGTTTTCTAATTTTGTCTTATTTTATCACTAATAACAAATAGAAAAATAGAAAGTCATAAATTAAATTTCATTAAGTTGAACCCAATATGTTTACAGTTTGTGTTTTATTTAATTTGCTTCAAACGTTTGTTTAAGTGGCTAAAATTCCAAAAAAAAAAAAAAAAAAAAAAAAAAAAAGTACAAAGGTTAATTTGTTGCTATTTAAATTAAATGACTTTTGTTTGAAGAGTTCTATATGACCTCTGACCCTCTCTAATTAAAGAGCAGTTTATATGTGGCTTTTTAAATGTGTTTAAAAATGTTTAAAAATATTTATTTAATTATTTTTATATGAAAAAAATTATAAAAATATAGTACATCAATTATTATTAAGAATACTATACAAAAATTTAACAACAAAGCGTTGTTAATTTCAATTTTTAATAACTTGTAACTCTTGTAACTCCTATTTTCCCCAGTACCAAGGCAAACTCACCGCCAAAGAGCAGAGTTCCTATGTCCGGGCCAGTTCGGTGGTGGAGGAGGTGATCGGAGCCATACGCACGGTGGTGGCCTTTGGCGGTGAACGCACTGAATCCGTGAGATACGACACGCTCCTAAAACCCGCTCTGAAGGCAGGGAAATGGAAGGGAGTCTTCTCCGGCCTCAGTGACACGGTAATGAAGGCCATGTTGTTCATCACAGGAGCCGGTGCCTTCTGGTATGGCGCCAATCTGATCCTGTACTACAGAGATCCCAGCATTCCAATAAACGAGCGTGAATACACCCCAGCGGTGGTGATGATCGTCATTTCCGGCATTATAGTGAGTGCCAATCAGATCTCCAGGACATCTCCCTTCCTTGAGACCTTCGCCATGGCCAGGGGATCGGCTTCGGCCATCTTGGAGGTGATAGATCGCCCATCCCTTATCGATCCTCTGTCCAAGGCTGGAAAAATCCTGAACATGGGCCTCAAGGGCACTGTCGAGTTTCGAGATGTCTTCTTTCGCTATCCCGCCCGAGAGGATGTGATTGTCCTAAGAGGTCTCAATGTGGTGGTGGAGGAGGGTCAAACGGTGGCCTTGGTGGGTCCTTCGGGTTGTGGAAAATCCACCTGCATTCAGTTGCTGCAGCGCTTCTATGACCCGGTCTTCGGTCAAGTTCTATTGGATGGCGAAGATGTACGGAAGTATAACCTCAATTGGTTGAGATCAAACATAGCTGTGGTGGGCCAGGAGCCAGTGCTCTTCCAGGGAACTATCGGGGAGAATATCCGCCATGGAAAGCCAGAGGCCACACAGAAGGAAGTCGAGGACTCGGCCAAGGCAGCCAATGCTCATGACTTTATCATAGCTTTACATAAGGTAGTTAATTATAATTATTATTAATTAAATATTAAATTAAATTAAACGTTATCTATCTCCCAGGGTTATGAAACTGACATCAGTGAGAAGGGCGTCCAGTTGTCTGGTGGACAACGCCAGCGTATAGCCATTGCCAGGGCTCTCATCCAGCAGCCCAAGATCCTGTTGCTGGACGAGGCCACCTCTGCCTTGGATTATCACTCTGAGAAGTTGGTCCAAGCAGCCCTGGACAAGGCCTGCAAGGGTAGGACCACCCTGGTGGTCTCCCATCGCCTCTCCGCCATCAGGCATGCCCACCGCATTGTCTATATTGACAATGGCAAGGCCGTGGAGCAGGGCAGCCATGAGGAGCTAATGAAGCTGGGTGGTTTCTACCACAAAATGGTCAACGTTCACTCTTACGATGACTCTAACGAGGAGTTACTCAACGAGCTGGAGGATGTCACCGAAACTAAGGAACGAAAACTTTCCTACGAAGTGGAAGGTTTCCATTTGGGCACCACTCGCAACTCCATTGTTTCGCTGGAGAAGAATGCCGAGTTCCAGATGAAAAACATTAATGGACTGGTCAAGCCCACCACCACGGTGGGGGAGGAGTTTGAGGAGAGTCCTCCTGGAAATTATTTACGCACCTTCTTCCGCATTTTGGGTTGGGCTCGACCCGAGTGGAGTTTTCTCATCATTGGCGCCATTTGTGCTGGGATTTATGGAGTGACCATGCCAGTGTTCTCTATCGTCTTGGCTGAGTTGTATGGATCGCTGGCCAAGCCCACGGATGAAGAGGTACTCGACCAGAGCGCCTCCATGGCCATTATTTCCTTGGTAATAGGTGTGGCCGCGGGAGTGGTGTGCTTTATTCAGACTTTCTTCTTTAATCTGGCCGGAGTCTGGTTGACCATGAGAATGCGGTGAGTCAGGGAGAGTTTTATTAAGCTTATTTTCGTATAAATTTATATTTAATACGTATTTCAATAGCTCCAAGACCTTCAGCTGCATAATGCACCAGGAAATGGGCTGGTTTGATCGCAAAGACAACAGCATAGGAGCTCTTTCGGCCCGACTCTCAGGGGATGCAGCCAGTGTCCAGGGCGCCATAGGCTTTCCCCTGAGCAACATCATCCAGGCCTTCACCAACTTTATCTGCAGTATTTCCATTGCCTTTCCCTATTCCTGGGAACTGGCTCTAATCTGCCTGAGCACCTCGCCCTTCATGATTGCCTCCATAGTCTTCGAGGCGAGATTTGGTGAGAAATCAGCTTTGAAAGAGAAGGCGGTGCTTGAGGAGACCAGTCGCATAGCCACCGAAACCATAACCCAGATAAGGACAGTGGCAGGACTCCGCAGAGAGGAGGCACTGATTAAGATTTATGACCAAGAGGTGGAGCGTTATCGTGTGCAGATCTTAAACCGACTCAAGTGGCGGGGTCTGGTAAATTCCCTGGGAAAGTCCTTGATGTTCTTTGGCTATGCTGTAACCCTAACCTATGGAGGACACATGTGTGCCGATGGCAATATCAAATTTGAAACCATTATGAAGTGGGTACATTTTAATATTAACCTTTGATAAACTCTTTAATATATATTACTTTTCAGGATATCCAACACTATGCTCTATGGCCTCTTTATCCTGGCCCAATCCCTGGCCTTTACGCCCGCCTTCAATGCTGCTCTTCTTTCAGCCAATCGCATGTACGAGATCATAGATCGCAAGCCACAGATTCAGTCTCCGGAAACTCTCGAGATTCAACAGAATGGCAATGGAACTGCTGCCTACAAGACCAATGTTGTCCAGCAGGGCGTCAGCTATAGGGGACTGAACTTTGCCTATCCTTCGCGACCTCATCTGAAGGTCCTGCAGAACTTCAATCTGGACATCACTCAGGGTCAGACAGTGGCCCTGGTGGGTGCCTCGGGTTCTGGGAAATCCACCTGTGTGCAGCTTTTGATGCGGTACTACGATCCAGATGAGGGGAAGATTGTAAGAAATAACTTTTGCTTACTATATATTAGATACTTATTCTTTTCCCTTTATAGCTCATCGATCAGGAAAGCATCCACCATGATATGGACCTGAAAACCCTGCGTCGTCGCCTAGGCATTGTGTCCCAAGAACCTTCCCTCTTTGAGAAGAGCATAGCGGACAATATAGGCTATGGTGACACCTCACGCAAGGTGCCCATGCAACAGATTATCGAAGCAGCCAAAATGGCCAATGCCCACGAGTTCATCATGTCCTTGCCAGCCCAATATGAGACGGTCTTGGGCTCCAAAGGAACCCAGCTGTCTGGGGGTCAGAAACAACGCATAGCCATTGCTAGGGCAATGGTGAGGAATCCCAAGATCCTGTTGCTAGATGAAGCCACCTCAGCGCTGGATTTCCAAAGTGAACGGGTGGGTTCTCTTCTTTTAATTTTTTAATTAATTATAGTTAAATAATATATATATATTTTTTAATTTTTTTAGGTGGTCCAACAAGCTCTGGACTCGGCATGTTCAGGTCGCACTTGCATTGTCATAGCCCATCGACTGTCCACCATTCAAAATGCCAATGTGATTTGTGTAGTTCAGGCCGGCAAGATAATGGAGCAGGGCACTCACTCGCAGCTGCTGGCCAAGAATGGCATTTACTCCAAGCTGTATCGCAGCCAGACGAAGGCCTCCTAAGATTCCAAGCCCAGAAATAGGCAGTACATTTTTAATTTGTTAGCTAATAGTTGAGACGCAAACCAAAACCACTCTGGCCATAAGCAATAAAAGTGTTAGGAGTAGACGATAAATAAAGATAATGAATGAATGACTTATTAAGAGTAAAACAGTGTAGAATTTTATTTACAATACTGAGAGTAACTGGTTTTATTCGATTTAATATTAATAACTTATTTAAAAAATTAATAACCTTGAATCTAATCTCTAATTTCCCTTTCAGAAAAAGCTCTTTCCTCACCCAATTGTTTGTCTTTGTTCTCCAAACTCTGGATAAGATAGGCTTGATAAGATTCGGTTAGTCTATATAAATATTAATAGGCTACTGCATTGCGCTTTTCGATTTCAAGGCAGTTGGTTCACATTAGTCCTCAAAAATGAGGGTCTTAATCTTTTTCATATTTTTTTTGGGTAAGTAATTCAAGTGCCTAAAGATATAAACCCCAGAAAATTGATTTTTTTTAAAAGCAGTCTTTGCTTTTGGAGCTAATATTCCCCCAAAATCCTGCCCTTTGGAAAAGGATTGTGCAAAAGCGGACGAGGCCAGTGCTATTTGTGGTTTGGATGAGGAAATGGGTTGCATTCGGAAATATGCCTCAAAGTGTCATCTGGATATAGCAGCTTGCCATCAAGGAAAAGGTAGGGAAATTATTAAGTATTTTAAAGTTACTTAAATATTAATAAATAAACATTAATTTATAAAATAAAATTATAGAGTTAAAGGACTTTAGTGATCTGTATTGCTCGATGGAGGCATATTTCTGTGAAAAGTCACCCACCTATGAGCGTTGGACTATTTTCTTTGGCCATGAAGATGATTAAATTAAGTTGTTTAAATAAATAATTAGGTAAATCTTTAAGCAAGGGAGAAGAAATTAATATTACGCTTATAATTATATAATTTTGTAATACCTTTTTCTACATAAAGCTTAAGGAGTTAAGATAATAAGTCTTTAAAGAGCATAACCTAGTCAATTTTCTATAACAAATGCCTTTAGCCAAGCTTATTCTTAAATAAATACTGCTTAAAAATGTAAATATATAAAGGGAAAACATGTTTACACTTCAGTTACTTGTAATTTTTAATTTAAGAGAGTACCTTGCCTTAATATTTATTTTTGTCACCTCTTATTTTTAAGGAAATGCAAACTTTTGCATAATTTTTGCATACTCTTTTGTAATTGTATAAAATTGTTATTTATTTAGTTAATTAGCACTCCTTAAGCTAAAAATACAATTCCGCCAGAGTGTCCTTCGGAAACCACTGTGTGCTTTGAATGAATATTATTTAAATATATATTTAATATAAAATGTTTAATAATTGTTGAACTCTTAATTATATTCCTAATCATAATCGAAAGTTAAGTCCCCTCTTTGGGTTTTTCCCACCCATTAAAAAGAACCCTCAAAAGCATGTTCCAGCCCCCAAAATAGACCCCAAGCCAAGACCAGAAGCAGCCCTTCGTCTTAAATAAATAATTAGTCACATTAATAAATAAATAAATAAATCTCACATGACAAGTTATAATTAAGGGGAACCCTCTCCTACATTGACTTTTTCCATAAATTTAGAGGAATGGAACGCTCCCTGAACGCTCTTCTCTCGCCACGAGTCCGAATTGTCACTCATGTCGCCTTTTGCCGATTTACAAATGTGTAAATTAATTAGGTAGCATATTAATAGTAAAGAAAATAATAAAGAAAACAAAAAAGAAAAGAAAAAAACAATCAACGCGCGCGGCGAGCTGTTCACGTGCCAGACCAAAAACGAATACGTCAAAGACCGGTAGGAGAGACGACCCGATGGCCGCCGCCGCCGGCGTTTTTTCTCACTCAATGAGACAGAACGACGCCTCGAGCCTTTTATTCACCGATGCCGATCTTTTTGTGTTATTTTTGGGGGATTGCTTTGCATAATCTCCAGCTGCGGCGCCAGCTCCGTGGTCGCCATTGGCCTCCTCCACCAAAGCCAATCGGCGGAGAGCTCCGGTCAAATATAAAAAGTGGAGCCATCCGTATGCCGGCTGTCAGTTAATGCCCATCATAACCATGAGTAGTGCCTCGTTCAAGTTCTATCTGCTCAGCCTGATCCTCATCTGTGGTTAGTGGAGAGAGTTAATAGTTCTAATAAGATCATTTGGATAACCTAATTACCCATTGCAGCCCTCAGTTGGAGCACCAGCATGCCGTCGATGGCCAGGAGGCCACCTTGCCAGCTAACACTGATGGAACGTGAGAAGCTATATAACAAACTTCCAGCTGTGGCCGACGAGCGATTGGCCGACGCCGAAAGGGATATAGCCTACAACCTGTGTGACCCCAGTAGACCTAGTTAAATTCTACGAACGAAAAAAAAATTGAACTCTTCATGTGGCGTGTTCATTATGGTTATGGCTATGTAGTTCTAAGTTTTAGCATGAAATAAAAGCAATCACTTCTTAAGTGATACGTGCGCTTGTATACTTTCCATTCCATCACGTAGAATCGCTGGGGCGACTTGACTATAAAGTCGGTCTGTGGCATCCGATTCACTCAGTTATCTCTCCGATTTCTGGTCTATAAGGTCGATCTGGTTTATCTTTTTTTCCGCTCTGAAGTTTAGCTGGCGCCATGACCTTAGCAAGCAAGATGATTACTCTGTTCCTCGTCGGATGTGTGCTCATGCAGACAGGTAAGTCAAGGAAATCATCGGGTTTAAATCCCTTATTAAACCTTAACATATTCTGTTCCTTTATAAAGTCCTCGCTGGACCCTTGGATAAACTCTTCCGGGAGGATGATGATCGCCTTAACGAGGTCAGCGGTGAGGAGTGGTTCCGTAAGCCCATCCGCAGATGGGAGCGACTCTTTAGCAGTGGCGAAACCCCGTCGGGAAGTCGGAAGCAGGTGATCCGACCCAGTAGAAGTGACAAGGCAGAGTCCACGGAGAGCTCCAAGCATGCCCACTCCATGATCACCTCGATGCTGGGCTTTGTCAGCAGTGTCATCAACTTGGGACGATCCATGGTCAGGGATCAATAAGGAATATTTTGGATTTTATTGTAGATTTCTATTCTAAGTCAAAAGTCTCGTGATTCCTATTGCCAATTGTTTTTTAGTTGTAAATAAAATAGTACATTTTATTTTATTAAAACTTAATTAAAACATATAAAACCTCTATGATAATGATTTTGAAAGGAGTAAATATTTAAAAGGATGTATTTAAAACAAGAGAATATTAAGGAAGGACTATATATTGAAAAGTATGTATTTAAAATAAGAGAATGTTCAGATTTGTAAATACAAATTTTAAATTAAATTTAAGTAACACTTTACACATCGTTTAAACAATTTAAAAAATTGTAAATACTCTTATTAGACACTCCAAAAGCAATAATTAACACTGATAACTTTAAACTTTTATAAACATTTCATTAATTCTAGTTTTCTTAAATATTATACATTAATTTCCAAAAACTCTCCCTTAAATAAACAAAATCAGGACCCATTTATCACTTTTAAAATTTTCTTGTCCCGAACTAAGACAGGTTTTAATTCCGCAAAAGCCAAAACAAGACTAAAGTCTCAGCCCCTTAACTTAAAAAATCTAAATTTATACTTTTGCCCCCGCCTACCTCTTTTTCTGTCTACCTTGCCAGACAAGGTGTGATATTTTTAGCACATAAACTTAACATAAAGAGATATTTTTAGGGAAATAAAGACGTCACAATATCAGACAAAGCACCTGTTTCCCACACGAATTAAGCCTAAATCTTCCATCGGTGACGTCTGACTTCTAACTGGACATTGGACTTGACCCACCTTTGTAATGGAGATATATAATATTAATCGCTGGCCCAACAAGTTGTGAGAACGGAAATTAATCATATCGATGAATGAATGGCGGAGGAGGTGTTGAGCGTAAAAGGAATGACGTCTCTATCGGACCAAGCCCTCTAATGATGTCGGGGATTTTTTGGCTACTTAATTCGAGAAATTCAATTTTTATTTAAGACGCTTATGTGTGACGACACGAAATGCGAGAGACAGCAAATGCTAATTTGACGCTTTTTTTCAAGCCGTTTGTTTTAGTTTTTTTTTTATTTATTTTCTTTTTGTGTGCAAACTTGTTCGTGCATTGTTTGACCGGCTTTAATTGTAAATATTGGTTTATTTGTACAATCAGTCATAACGAGATGCCTTCAGCTGTCTCCGACTGCTAGTGGGGTTTCTTTTTCAGGGGAAACTCCAACTGAAATATTTAACATTAACATGTAGTAGTTCTCTAGAACAAGTTGGCTCGGTTATGGCCAGTTCCACGCGAATGAATTAACTTGTAATTGAATGCCATTCACACGTGGATTTCTTTTGGGCAAAGGGTTGCGCAAAAATCTAACCAAGGTTAGAGTTGGCATTCGATTCAATTTACAAAAAAAATTTATTTAAATAGAATGTTTACATTTGGGTGATTCTTGTAAGTATACCATATTTTACTTGTTTCTCAATCAACAAAGGGGTTATTAAGCAAATCAGATTTATGCTTATGCAGGAATGGGTATTTTCTCAATTTAGAAAAATTACTAAAACAAAAGACTGAGGACACGAACTTGCTAAAGCTTCTGGAGGATTTCATCTCGAAATCCTTCTAATTATCTACTTTTCTGTTTTTGTTCTGTGTTAATTAATACTCTACCTCAAGGTCACCGTTGCCATTCTACAACCAAGCCCGTTATTGCGAATACCAGGTGTGTGTTTTTAGATGTTTTGTGTGGGTTTTAAAAAACATTTTATTTGATCACATAAACAAAAGATTTGAGCAACGAACTCGCTCGATTTTATATACAAAATTTCAATGGGTTGACTTTTATGGGCTTATCTCTCTCTCTCTCTCTATAGATCTCTCAGCTTCCTGGGCTCTCTCTCTAGCTGACCTCCAGTAAATGGTACTTGAACATTTTGTTCAGTGAATTCATGTTCTGGGACAACTCATGGCAGGCCCGCACCACGCAGCCTTCAATAAAGGAAGATAGTGATGTTATAACACCCGACAACTGCACAGATCACTTTCGCACTAACCCACTAGATACTTGATCACTCGCAGCAGCACCATGGTGTAGACTTTAGACTGCGTCCATGCACACACGCCGAGACTTAGAACCAAATTGAACGCCAACCCGGGCCTGCAATCGCGAATAAGTGAAAACGTTTGGTGAGCGGCAGCCAGGCAGCTGCTGCTGCGACGCCGACTGAGGCACAGTGGGGCAAATGATTAAATGATTGTGGCAAAGGCCAAGCCACTTAGAGAGGCATTAGGTTTTAATGGGTTAATTAGCACTAAGAGGCAAACTAAAAGGTTTTAAACGTAAAAAAAAAAGTGGAGTTGGTTTGGAATACACTAAGGAGTTTGTCACACTGTGCAAATATTTTAAAATTATTTATTATACTATATAATAATATTTATTTATTTAAGAAGAATTCAATTTCTTCATTGCAAACTATTTTAAGAAGTTCTTAATTATAAATTTGGGAATGTATTTTCTAACAGTTTTTCTTCACTTAAAAAACTTCTTGGTGATGCTGCAATTGCTACTATTTCTTTACTTTTTAACTAGTTCATACAATAATATTTTTTAGCAAGTAGGTGTCAATTACCCCCCGAAGCATCTGTTTCTGTGAATAACTTTTTTGCCTTTCTTAAGACAGAAAAAAACTAAAGTTAGCTTTATTATTATACTCTTGCTGAAGGTGCTTTAATTTTCTTATATAATGTATTTTGTAATAGTTTAATTCTTTAATATTTGCAATGTTATAAAAGATTGGAGTTCCATTAAATAAAGTATTTATAACTTGACCGGCATCAACAGTAGACATAATCTAGCAATCTTAATCTGTTGAAAAACCATCTGTTGATGAAAAGATGCGTAACGCCACATCACTTTCAATACTGTTTTATCTAAACTTTCTACTATATATAGAAATTATTCTTTTTACTCCAACTTACTTCTAAGATACAGTCATTTATTATGGATTTTTAATGATTCCATCCCACTGTACATAGCTGCCGTGTGGGCCCAGCTGAATCGAGAACTTCTTGCCGATGTTGCAATCTTTAGATATTTTTTCCCCTCATTTTTTCATAAGTGCATAAACAATCCATTAATTTTTTTCGGCAATGTTCATTTGCGTGCATTGCATAATGTGGCAGAACAAGACAAACGATTAACGGGCGAGCGATTCGAGAGTTACGTCATAAGAACTCGTTTACATGCAGCCATGAGAGGCTGCGATTGGGGCCAAAAAAAACCTCGAGAAAAAAACAAAATAAATAAAATAAGAAATAAAAAGAACCAGAACCAGACACTCGTGGCAGTCTTTATCAATGCAATTTTTTCTGTCATTGCGAGGCGAGGAAAACGGGTTTTCCCGCTACGACAAACACAGTTAGCCCCAAAAATTCGAGAAATCAAAAAATCAAGAAGTCAAGAAATCAAGAAATCGCCTCAACTTGTTGACAGAGAAGTTGGCAGCGCAGTCGGCGCTTTGGTCATGAATTTTGCACAATTTTTTAGCTGTGATCGTGATTTTCAATAGTGTTGAGCTTGTTTCTCAATTTGGCTCTTTTAATCGCCATAGCAATAAACTTCAAGTTTTCGGCGATGGTGGGTTTGTTTTTTGACGCAAACTGCAAGTTACGTTGTTTCCCCTGAGCCCCCTTCGTCCTTTCTATATCCATCATTTTTTGTATTTATTTATATTTTTTGTTCAGGCCTCAGCGGGTTTGGTTGTAAGCGATCGAGGAGTATTTTTTCACCTTCGATTTATTGGCGCACTTCTATTTAATAACGGTTATCCAAACAGTCAGCAGGGCAATTTCAATAAACTGTAACGCTTCTTGTAAAACGAAGCGTGGCCATAACTTGGCCGTAATTGGAGACCATTTAAATAAGTTAGTTTTTAAATTCCTAATTAGACAGCACGAAGGGGTGAGCACTTTTTCTATTAAAAAGTTGCTGGCACGAAGGAGAGGTAGTTATCAAGTTTAATATTTCCGTAAAGTTTATATTTAAATGGGGAAATATTATAATTTAAGGTTGTGGTAGATATTTCATAGATTTTATATTTATTGAACAGTGATGGCTAGTAAATTCTTAAACCTTTTTTTATGTTAGTTAGTTTATAATAATATATGTTATATAAGGATATAAAAAACACTGATTATAAAAGCCAAAGTTTGTTTATCCCATTTTTATTGAATTGAAAATGAATTATAACTATGCCAAAAATGCATTAATTTTAATTCGGAAAGCTGTTCTGTGTTAGTTTTTATAAGGGTAAAAAATATGCAAACTTAATTTAAAATGTTAAAAAATTAAGAATTTTATTAATTTTTGCCGATTTTAACGATGTAACTAACCCCTTATAAAATTTAAAAAAAAATCTAAATATTTATTTTTCCTCCAAACATGCCTAGATCAATTCGGCTGTTGATGCTGATCAAGAATATATATTATTTATATAGTCGGAAATGAGTTTTTCACTGCGTTTCGTTTGGTTTCAAAGGGTATAAAAAGTCGAGAATACTAAATTTATTATAGGTTGTCATAGATTAAGCTTCAGGCCCGTAATAAATTTATTTATTTACTTTTTAATTTTTAAACATGAAATTCATTAAATTATTTAATTATTTATTAAATGTTTCTCATAGGAAATCAGTTATAAAAAACTTGTTTTAATTTTAAGTTTAAATTTTAACATTTTCATTTTGACATTTTCATAAAGTATATATTTATTATAATATTTTTTGAGAATGTAATAAATTTAAAATAAATTTTTATTATTTAAAATGGCATTTATAAAACCATTTTAAAGTACGAACCTGGAAACTTGCAATCACAAGCGGCACTGATCAATTCCAAAACGTTCCGCCGATAATAACAGAACCTGTTTTTAGTGATTGTGTGTTTCCGATTCCGCGTTCCTCCGGCCGGCCGGCCGGCGAATAAGGGGCAAACAACAAAGAGCTGAGGTAAACAAACGAGAAGACCAAAACAAAGACTAAAAAAGTATCTCAAACTCTCAAAGTATCTCAATCTCTCTCTCCCATTCTCTCGGTTACAAAATAACCGAAGATATCGCCAGAGGGCGCCACATCGGCAAGTCCGAGTCCCAAAAACTCCCTCTGGTGGTCGGCTATTAAAGAATTAGCTCCAGATCTACACTTGAAAAAATACTCACATAAAAATTCATAAACAATTAATTTTTTTAGGGATATTTAGATAATGAAGAAGGAAGAGCAGAAATTAAAAAATAAATATTTACATATTTGATCAGTGAGCAATGTAAATTATTACTGTATTTTAAAATTAAATTTATTTTAATAATTTTTATTTAATTTTTTTTATTTACATATATTTATATTTATATAAAAATAATTCTTCATTTTTCTAAATTTATTTTTAAATGTTTGTAAAATTTTAAAAAATATTTCTTTCAGTGCAATCCCAAAATGTCTAAAGTGGCAGGCCGTGACTGCAGTTCCGTCAGTTGCTCGCGAAGAGCCATCCAGTGCGGTTGGATGAGCTCCCATTAAAAAAAAAAAAAGATTTACAAAGACCAAGACAAGGAATAAGAACCCGGTGAAGAAAGTGACCCAAAGATAAGAAAGTGAAATACAAAGCAGTGTGAGATAGAGAACCGGAAGTGGTCGACGGAAGGACCATCGTTATCGCAGCGCGGGTGCTTGATCTCTCGTCGGCGCGATGGGGCTGCGAGTGGCTTCCTTGGGAGCCCTGCTCCTCGTCCTGGCAATTTCCCAATCCAAGGCAGAGCTAACACCGCCGTACTTCAATTTGGCCACCGGACGGAAGATCTATGCCACGGCCACGTGCGGCCAGGACACTGATGGCCCGGAGCTCTACTGCAAGCTGGTGGGAGCCAATACGGAGAACGACCACATTGACTACTCGGTCATCCAGGGACAGGTAATAACACATCTCCGAAGTTTGAACATCTTTCTTTAGCAACGCCCAAAAAAAAAACCGTTGCCGGTATACACACAAAATCTGATGATCTTTGCTCGTGCACGCGGAAAAAAATGATTTATAAATAATGGATTGGGATTTGGAATAAATAAAAAAGTAATAAATGGTGTTAAACTATTTATTGGATTTCTAAAATTATTAGATTTTTAGCATTTTTAATAATTTTTTTGAATTGGTAGATCCTTTTTAAAGATGGAAAAGTATTCAAGGACTATTTAAAAATTGTATTTAAATAATAAAATAATAGTTGAGTATTCATTAGATTTTCAATATTTTTAATATATCTAGGATACAAATTTGACTGATCCTTAAAGGACTTTTTTAAAATTTCATGAGACATTTAAAAATAACTATGAAATCATTTTTATATATTTACGTAATTCATTTAATAATTAGTAAATAAATTTTAAAATAGTTCTTTTGATACATCCCTATAATTTTCTATCAGTGTGCCCTGCACATGGACTTCCCCCACATGTGTTCCGTTCCAGCAGTCGAATTGGACTCTAAAAATACTCTTGACTCGATTTAAAAAAATCTTTTCTTTCATTTCTTCTAACATGTGTGTTTTTCTTCGATCTCTTTTGTAGGTCTGCGACTATTGTGATCCCAATGTGCCGGAGAAGAACCATCCGCCAGAGAACGCCATCGATGGCACCGAGGCCTGGTGGCAGAGTCCTCCACTGTCCAGGGGCATGAAATTCAATGAAGTCAATTTGACCATCAATTTCGAACAGGTAAGAACCTCGTAAGAAACGCATAGGAAGCCAAGCAAAAGGTTTTCGATGAGGAGGTGGAGGAGGGCGACAGACAGCCAGCCAGTGGATGCAACTCGTTTTCGGGTCCGAGCGATGGGATCGTAAAATTTGAAAACAATTTTAATGGCTTTTCATTTCGAAGGCAACGGCGACGACGCAGCAAAAAAAAAAAACGAAGGAAAAAAATCTTGCTGAGCTCGGGGATTTGTAGCTGGGCTGGCTGGCTCTTCCCCTTTGGAGTTGTGGGTTATCAGTGTGTCAGCTCCTACATATAATATATAGAGATATGTGCGAGCATAAATACAGATGAGGGTAGAATAATAGAGCCATAGATGAACTTTTAAAAATTTAATTTTGATTTTATAGATTAGATTTGAATTGTTTTTAAACAAGCTTAGGTCTTAAGATACTTTAAAAGCCTTTCTAAAATTTCTAAAAAAATATTACTCTAAATCTTAAATATTTTTTGAAATATTTGAAATAAATAAACACTTAATATTTTCACCCCAATTGTGTGCACTCGTTCAGTTGCTTGAATGGAAAGTCTCGGTTTACAAGCTGCTTAGAAACCGACACGGAGCGTTGACTCTTTGGCGCTGGTTCATTCTGGGTTTTCGTTTTTTTGTTGTATATTTTTTTTTAGCGATAAAGGCGTATTATTTCTTGAGGCCCCAGCATGCGACATAAAAGAATTCGGAGCAGTCTTCCCTTATCAGCTAAGGCATGAAACTATACAAACCTCTATTATCTGTGTCGGAGTGTCGGGGTCGCCTACGTTCTTATCT
Organism: Drosophila bocki; assembly: GCA_008042715.1. NCBI lineage: Eukaryota > Metazoa > Arthropoda > Insecta > Diptera > Drosophilidae > Drosophila > Drosophila bocki. The sequence goes on from VNJY01003512.1 coordinate 123,016, forward strand.
CACTTGCAACGGAAACGAAATAATCCACGAGGTTTCATAGTAGTCCGGCTACGGATTTAATTTTCAGAATAATTGTAGAAAGAATTAGTATACAGCCCCAACATGATCTCATTCACATTCCATGTGCGGGTTTTTAATTCTCTTCAGTTGCAGTTTTCTAGATTCAGGGAATGCAACGGAATGTTGGGGGTTTTGTTTGGGTTTATATTTAGACCAGGCGACATTGTATGACTTAAATTGAAGAGGGAAGAATTATATAATTGGGGTTTGAGGTTTTTACATACCAGAAAAATGTGTTATACCTCTAATAACTCTAAAACTATGAATGAATTTTAATATATGCCAATATTTCCGAGTACAACCTCTCTTAAAATGATATACTATTTTCAAATTACGAGTATATAAGATTTCTGTTTATGCAAAAACCAAAATTGACTCAAAATCCACATGGTCAAAACTAATGAAAACCCCAAAAAGTAAACAAATCTTGTACATGCAATATGTTGAACATATCTTCTTGGATACGAACGAATGTTTGTATCTTGCTATATACTCGTATATCTCCCTATCTTTTGGTTCGTTTTCAATTGAAGCCAAATTAAAAAGCAAACAGAAGGCAAGAAAATATAAATAAACGGACGAGCATTGGAGTTAATTCTCCCACAGTGATCTCATGTGGTCTCACACTCTTGTGTGTGTATTGGTATAGTTGGTATATGAGTGTTCGTGTGTATCTGTGATGTGTGTACACTGGACTAATAAATTTCAATGAATTTGCTTGCGCAAAGTGAGTTGTGTCCACAAACTGACAGACTTTGAGCTTCTGGGCAGAAAATTAGCAAAGTAACCAAGAAGTTGCGGGTTAAAAAATATTTTTTGGCATATAATTAGGTCTTAAAATATATTTATATATATTTTCTATTATGTAAAAAATATGAATTAAATGTTTCACAATTTTTTCCAAGATATATTCTGAGTTGCTTAAAGTTTAACGACCTTTTTGTTAAGAAAACCAGCAGAGATTAATCTTCTTATCTTTACGTTTTTAACTCTGAATATTTATCTTAATAATTTATACTATATTTGTAAGACAAATTTATTTCTATATTTAACCAAAAACCCCAAACCTATCTCCTAATTCCCTCCCTTATCTCATTAGGAATTCCATGTGGCCTACTTGTTCATTCGCATGGGCAACTCCCCTCGTCCGGGTCTCTGGACATTGGAGAAGTCTACGGATTATGGCAAGACCTGGACCCCCTGGCAGCATTTCTCCGACACCCCCGCCGATTGTGAAACCTACTTTGGCAAGGACACCTACAAACCAATTACCCGTGACGACGATGTCATCTGCACCACGGAATACTCAAAGATTGTGCCGCTGGAGAACGGCGAGATCCCTGTGATGCTGCTAAACGAGCGTCCCAGCTCCACGAACTACTTTAACTCGACGGTACTGCAGGAATGGACCCGTGCCACCAATGTCAGGATTCGTTTGCTGCGAACCAAGAATCTTTTGGGACATTTGATGTCTGTGGCCAGGCAGGATCCCACGGTTACACGTCGCTACTTCTACTCGATTAAGGATATTTCGATTGGAGGTAGATGTATGTGCAATGGACACGCCGACACTTGTGATGTCAAGGATCCAAAGAGTCCTGTAAGGATTCTAGCCTGCCGTTGTCAGCATCATACTTGTGGTATTCAGTGTAATGAGTGCTGTCCCGGATTTGAGCAGAAGAAGTGGCGACAGAACACCAATGCCAGGCCCTTCAATTGCGAGCGTGAGTAAAGGATCTAGGATCTTTCTTTCTCTACTTTGACTTCCTTTTTATTATTCCAATTTAATCCTTAGAATGCAACTGTCATGGTCACAGCAACGAGTGCAAATACGACGAGGAAGTCAACCGCAAAGGACTCTCCCTGGACATCCATGGCCACTACGATGGTGGCGGCGTTTGCCAGAACTGTCAGCACAACACCGTTGGAATCAATTGCAACAAGTGCAAGCCCAAATACTATCGACCCCAGGGCAAGCACTGGAACGAGACCGATGTCTGCAGTCGTAAGTGAAACTCTTAATAAACCAATTTGATCTTTTCCTTACCTATCCTTCTGCTTACCCATCTTCCAGCTTGTCAGTGCGACTACTTCTACTCCACGGGACACTGTGAGGAGGAGACTGGTAACTGTGAATGCCGCGCCGCCTTCCAGCCACCAAACTGCGACTCCTGTGCCTATGGCTACTATGGCTATCCCAATTGTAGGGAATGCGAGTGTAATCTGAATGGCACCAATGGCTACCACTGCGAGGCGGAGAGCGGCCAGCAGTGTCCTTGCAAAATCAACTTTGCCGGACCCTATTGCAAACAATGTGCCGAGGGCTACTATGGTTTCCCAGAGTGCAAGGCCTGCGAGTGCAACAAGATTGGCTCGATTAGCAACGATTGTAATATGACCACTGGCGAATGCAAGTGCTTGACCAACTTTGGAGGCGATAGCTGTGAGAGGTGCAAGCATGGATATTACAACTATCCCACTTGCTCATGTAGGTTGAAATATTTTCTTTAAAAAAAGAAAAGTATCTTAAAAATATTTAATTAATCTTCTTCATTTCAGACTGCGATTGTGACAACCAGGGCACGGAGTCGGAGATTTGCAACAAGCAGTCGGGCCAGTGCATCTGCCGCGAGGGCTTCGGTGGCTCTAGGTGTGACCAGTGCCTGCCTGGTTACTTCAACTATCCGGATTGTAAGCCCTGCAACTGCTCCAGCACTGGCAGCTCAGCCATAACCTGTGACAACACTGGCAAATGCAACTGTCTCAACAACTTTGCTGGCAAACAGTGTACCCTTTGTAGTGCTGGCTACTATAATTATCCCGACTGTCTCGGTGAGTTTCTTTTAAAAGAAATCCTTGATTTTTCCATTTATAATTTATTTATTTATTACAAATTTCCCCAGCCTGTCAGTGCGACTCTCATGGTTCCCAGGGTGTCACCTGCAATGCCGATGGACAGTGTCTCTGCAAGGATAACTTTGATGGACGGCAGTGCGAGTCCTGCAAGGAGGGCTTCTACAACTTCCCCAGCTGCGAAGACTGCAACTGTGATCCTGCTGGAGTTATAGACAAGTTTGCAGGATGCGGTTCTGTGCCAGTGGGTGAGCTCTGCAAGTGCAAGGAGCGCGTGACCGGCAGGATATGCGACGAGTGCAAGCCTCTGTACTGGAACCTAAACATCAGCAACACGGTTGGCTGTGAGAACTGCGATTGCTGGACTGATGGCACCATCTCCGCCTTGGACACGTGTGCCTCCAAGTCCGGTCAGTGTCCGTGTAAGCCCCACACCCAAGGCAGGCAGTGTAATGAATGTCGCGATGGTACCTTCGATCTGGACAGCTCCTCGCTCTTTGGCTGCAAGGACTGTAGCTGCGATGTGGGCGGCTCCTGGCAGAGTGTCTGCGACAAGATCAGTGGCCAGTGCAAGTGTCATCCCCGTATTACGGGTTTGGCCTGCACCCAACCCCTGACCACTCACTTCTTCCCAACGCTGCATCAGTTCCAGTATGAGTACGAGGATGGAACTTTACTCTCGGGCACTCAGGTGCGTTACGACTATGATGAGGAGGCCTTCCCTGGATTCAGTAGCAAGGGATACGTGGTGTTCAATGCCATCCAGAACGATGTGCGCAATGAGATCAATGTCTTCAAGTCATCCCTTTACCGGATTGTCCTGCGCTACGTGAATCCCAATGCTGAGAATGTCACGGCCAGCATCTCAATCACCTCAGACAATCCCCAGGAGGTGGATCAGCAGTAAGTATTGTTTTTTTTTTTAAATTCTTTTTAATATAAAATCTTTTTTTTATTTTCCAGCGTCAAGGTCCTTTTGCAACCCACTTTGGAGCCTCAGTTTGTGACTGTCAGTGGTCCCAAGGGCCTCAAGCCCTCGGCCATTGTTCTGGATCCTGGTCGTTATGTCTTAACTACCACGGCCAACAAGAATGTGATGCTGGACTACTTTGTTCTGCTGCCCGCCGCCTATTATGAAGCCGGAATCCTCACCCGTCACATCTCGAATCCCTGCGAACTGGGCAACATGGAGCTGTGCCGTCACTATAAATACGCCTCTGTGGAGGTCTTCCAGCCCGCTGGTACTCCATTTGTCATTGGAGCCAACGACAAGCCGACCAATCCCACAGAAGTCTATAGCGATCCTGAGCACCTTTCGATTGTGAGCCATGTGGGCGATATTCCAGTGCTGACCAGTGAGCAGAATGAGCTCAACTATATCGTGGATGTGCCTCAAAGTGGAAAATATATCTTTGTGATTGATTACATCAGCGATAGGAATCATCCGAGCACCTATTTTATTACCCTGAAGCTGAAGAACAATCCCGAGTCGGAGACATCGGTTCTGTTGTATCCTTGTCTGTACTCCACCGTCTGCCGCACCTCAGTCAATGATGATGGCCAGGAGAGGGCATTCTACATCAGCAAGGAGGATCTGCAGCCAGTCACCATCTCTGTGGGTTTATATATTTTATTATTTTTATTATTATTTATTTAAAAAAAATTTTATTTACATTTTTTGTGATCTTTTCCAGGCTGACATTGATGATAAATCTCGTGTGCCCATCATCTCGGTGACCGCCATTCCTGTAGACCAATGGTCCATTGACTATATCAATCCCAGTCCAGTTTGTGTGATTCATGGCGAGAAATGTGCCACGCCCAAGTTCCGTTCGGTTCCGGACTCCAAGAAGATCGAGTTCGAAACTGATCACGAGGATCGTATTGCCGAAAAGAAGCCGCCATATGCCGCCCTTGACGAGCGAGTGAAACTGATACATTTGGATAGCACAGATAGTACTATTGTTATAGAGTGAGTTTAAATTTTAATATTTATTGAAGCTCTTTTTATGAATTCTTATATCTCTATTTTTAGATCAAAGGTTGAGGAGGCCAAGCCCAACCTCTTTGTAATCCTCGTGAAGTACTATCAGCCCAACCATCCCAAGTATCAGGTTCACTACACCCTGACAGCTGGCAAGAATCAGTATGATGGCAAGTTTGACATTCAGCACTGCCCTTCGAGCTCTGGATGCCGAGGAGTGATACGTCCTGGAGGAGATGGTTCCTTCGAGATTGATGACGAGTTCAAGTTTACAATTACGGTAAAAACTGCCATGAAATCCTTTAATTAAACAAAATTCTAAAGGCAACTATAATTATCCTTTAGAACGATCGCTCTCTGGGCGTCTGGCTGGACTACTTGGTAGTGGTCCCCCTCACCCAATACAATGACGACCTGCTGGTGGAGGAAACCTTTGATCAGACCAAGGAGTTCATCCAGAACTGCGGCCACGATCACTTCCACATCACCCACAATGCCAGTGATTTCTGCAAGAAATCCGTGTTCTCCCTGACCGCCGACTACAACAGCGGAGCTTTGCCCTGCAACTGTGACTATGCTGGATCCACCAGCTTCGAGTGTCATCCATTTGGAGGCCAGTGCCAGTGCAAGCCGAATGTGATTGAGCGGCAGTGTGGAGCCTGCAGGAGCAGGTACTATGGTTTCCCCGACTGTAAGCCCTGCGAGTGCCCAAGCAGCGCCATGTGCGAACCCACCACCGGCGAGTGCATGTGTCCGCCCAATGTCATTGGCGAAATGTGCGAGAAGTGTGCCCCCAACACCTATGGATTCCATCAGGTGAGACGCCTTTATTTCTCCTATAATGCTCCTGGTTAACCCTTTTTCTCCGAAACTAGGTTATTGGCTGCGAGGAATGCGGATGCAACCACATGGGCATTGCCAATGGAAACACCCAGTGTGATCTGTTCAATGGAACCTGCGAGTGCCGGGAGAATATCGAGGGCAGGGCCTGTGATGTGTGCGCCCACGGATACTTCAACTTCCCCCACTGCGAACAGTGTAGCTGCCACAAGCCCGGAACCGAGCTGGAGGTCTGCGACAAGATTGATGGCAGCTGCTTCTGCAAGAAGAACGTCGTGGGTCGGGATTGTGACCAGTGTAATGATGGCACTTACAACCTGCAGGACAGCAATCCGGATGGATGCACCACGTGCTTCTGCTTTGGCAAGACCTCGCGTTGTGACAGTGCCTACCTCAGGGTCTACAATGTGAGCCTACTCCGGCAGGTGTCTATCAGTACGCCAGAGTTCCGGGCGGAGAGCATTAAATTCGAGATGTGGCCAGTGCCAGCCGAGGAGATTCTCATAAATGAGACCACCTTGCAGGCGGACTTCACCTTGAGGGATATAAACGACGAGCGTCCTGCCTACTTTGGTGTCCTGGATTACCTGCTCAACCAGAATAGTCACATCTCCTCCTACGGCGGAGATCTGGCTTATACTTTGCACTTTACCTCTGGCTTTGACGGAAAGTCTATTGTGGCTCCGGATGTTATCCTGTTCAGCGAACACAATGTCCTGGTCCACCAGAGCTATGAACAACCCAACAGGAATGAGCCTTTTACCAACAGGATTCAGATCGTGGAGACCAACTTCCAGACGGTTTCCGGCAAGCCCGTTACCCGCGCTGACTTTATGATGGTCCTAAGGGATCTGAAGTCCATATTCATCCGTGCAAATTACTGGGAACAGACCCTGAACACCCACCTGGCCGATGTCTACCTCACGCTGGCCGATGAAGATGCGGATGGCACCTCGGAATACAAATTCCTAGCCGTGGAACGCTGCTCCTGCCCGCCCGGCTACGTAGGACACTCTTGCGAGGATTGCGCCCCCGGCTACTACCGATCTCCCAGCGGTCCCTATGGAGGTTACTGTATTCCCTGCGAATGCAATGGACACTCGGAGACCTGTGACTGTGCCACCGGCATCTGCACAAACTGCCAGCACGGCACCCAGGGTGATCATTGCGAGGAGTGTGTATCCGGTTACTATGGAAACGCCACCAATGGCACCCCTGGCGATTGTATGATCTGCGCCTGCCCGCTGCCCTTCGATTCGAATAATTTCGCCACCAGTTGCGAGATCTCCGAGAGCGGAAACGAGATCCATTGCGAGTGCAAGCCAGGATATACGGGTCCCCGTTGCGAGTCCTGCGCCAATGGCTTCTACGGTCAACCGGAGAATCTGGGCGAAGTGTGCAAGCCCTGCGAGTGTTCCGGCAATATTATTCCAGAGGATCAGGGCTCCTGCGACACGAGAACCGGCGAGTGCCTGCGCTGCTTGAATAACACCTTCGGAGCGGCGTGTAATCTGTGTGCTCCTGGCTTTTACGGCGATGCTGTTAAGTTGAAGAACTGCCAGAGCTGTGACTGCGACGATACGGGCACCCAGGAATGTGATCCTTTTGTGGGCAAGTGCACCTGTAACGAGAATGTCATTGGTGAACGTTGCGATCGCTGTAAGCCGGATCACTATGGCTTTGAGTCCGGCGTTGGTTGCCGAGCCTGCGATTGCGGTGCCGCTTCCAACTCCACGCAATGCGATGCTCACACTGGTCACTGTGCCTGCAAGCCTGGTGTCACGGGACGCCAATGCGATCGTTGTGCTGTGGATCACTGGAACTACGAGAAGGAGGGCTGTAGGCCGTGCAATTGCAACCAGGGATACTCGCGCGGCTTTGGATGTAATCCCAACACCGGCAAGTGCCAGTGCCTGCCAGGAGTCATTGGAGATAGGTGAGTTTATATACCAGGGAGACTTTAATACATAAATATCTTAAATTTGTCTTAAACCCCAACCAGGTGCGATGCCTGTCCCAATCGCTGGGTGCTGATCAAGGACGAGGGCTGCTCGGAGTGTAATAACTGCCACCACGCCCTCTTGGATGTCACCGATCGCATGCGCTACCAGATCGACAGTGTCCTGGCTGACTTCAACAGCGTGACCCTTGCCTTTTTCACCAGCCAAAAGCTGAACTTCTACGACGAACTGGCCGATGAACTGGAGCCGAAAGTCAAGTTGTTGGATCCCACAAGCGTGGATCTCAACCCTTCGAAGAAGGCCAACAGTGAACTGGAGTCGGAGGCCAAGTCGTATGCCAAGCAGGTCAACCAGACCCTGGCCAATGCCGTGGATATCCGCGACAGGTCGAGCACCACCTTGGGCAACATTACCACGGCCTACGAGGACGCCATTAAGAGTGCGGAACAGGCTAGGGAAGCCATCAACTCAGTGGAGTCCCTGTCGAAGAACCTGGAGGCGGCAGCGAGCACCAAAATCGATGCTGCTCTCGAGCAGGCCCAACACATCCTGGGACAAATAAACGAGACCAAGATAGAGGTTGCCCCCAACGAACAGGTCCTGGAGAAGGCGCGTAAACTCTTCGAGGAAGTGAACACCCTGGTGATGCCGATTAAGGATCAAAACAAGAGCCTTAACGCGCTGCAGAACGATATCGGAGAGTTCAGTGACAAGCTGGAGGATTTGTACAACTGGAGTAAGGAGTCCCAGGAGAAATCCGCCGACGTGGAGCGCCGGAATGTTCAGAACCAGAAGGCCTTTGATAACTCCAAGTTCGACACCGTGTCGGATCAAGAGCAACAGGCCGAGAAGAACATCAAGGAGGCGGGCAACTATCTGATCAATGGAGATCTTACCCTGAGCCAGATCAACCAGAAGCTGGACAGGCTGAAGGATGCCCTCGATGAGCTCGATTCGGTGAACAAGAATGTGGAGGGAGAGCTGCCCCTGCGGGAGGATCAGCACAACGAGGCGGAGGTCCTAACTGAGCAGGCGGAGCAGAAGGCTGCCGAGCTGTCGGTCAAGGCGCAGGATCTGGCTGTCCAGTACACAGATATGACCGCCAGTGCTGAGCCCGCGATCAAGGCTGCCACCGCTTACTCTGGCATCGTGGAGGCCGTGGAAGCGGCTCAGCAGTTCAGTCAGGATGCCATCGCAGCGGCTGGCAATGCCACTGCCATCACCGATGGCATTGAGGACAGAGCCGGCCAAGCGGACAGTAGGTCTGCCGATCTCCTCCAGAATGCTCGCCAGGCCCTGCAGAATGTTCAAGATGACCTGGAGCCACGACTCGACGCATCGGCGGGCAAGGTCAAAGCCATCTCGGCCCTTAACAATGCCACCGAGCACAAGCTGAAGGACATCAACATTTTGATTACTCAACTGCCGGCCGAGTCGCAGATTGATCTGTGGAAGAACTCGAATGCAAATGCCAGCGATGCCTTGGAGATCCTCAAGAGCGTCCTGGAAACCCTCGAACCGGTGAGTGCGCAGACACCCAAGGAACTCGAGAAGGCCAAGAACATCAATAGGGATTTAGATCTGACCATCAAGGACATCTCGCAGGCCAACAATCAGTTGGATAACGTCGAGGGCTCAGTCTCCAAGCTCACCGAACTGGCCGAGGACATCGAGGATCAGCAGCAGCGGGTGGGCGAGAAGACCCTGCAGCTGGGCCAGGACATTGAGAATCTCAAGGCAAAGGTAGAAGCCGCTCGCCAGTTGGCCAACAGCATCAAGGTGGGCGTCAAGTTCAAGCCCAGCACCGTCCTGGAGCTGAAGACGCCGCCAAAGACCAAACTCCTGGCCACTCGCACCAACCTCTCGACCTTCTTCCGCACCACCGATCCTTCCGGATTCCTCTTGTACCTGGGCAACGACAACAAGACCGCCCAGTCCAACAACGACTTTGTGGCCGTGGAAATCGAGAACGGTTACCCGATTCTCAACATTGACCTGGGCAATGGTCCGGAGCGTATCACCAGCGACAAGTACGTCTCGGATGGCAAGTGGTATCAGGCTGTGGTGGATCGCACAGGGCCGAATGCCAAGCTCACGATCAGGGAGCAACTGCCCTCCGGCGAGGTGGTCGACCATACCAAGTCAGGTTACTTGGAGGGAACCCAGAACATCCTGCATGTGGACAAGAACAGTCGCCTGTTCGTGGGCGGCTATCCCGCTGCTCCGGATTTCAATGCCCCCAAGGAACTGAATGCCAACTCCTTTGTCGGCGACATTGAAGATCTGAAGATCGGTGACGAGAACGTGGGACTGTGGAACTTTGTTTACGCCGAGGATAACAAGGAGGGAGCTCGCGAGCGAGATGTTCTACTGGAGAAGAAGAAACCGGTGACGGGCCTGCGTTTCAAGGGCAACGGCTTTGCCCAACTGAAGGCCTCTTCCAATTTCAAGGATCGGTCCAGCGTCCAGTTCCGCTTCAAGGCGGACAAGGACACCTCCAATGGCCTGCTCTTCTTCTACGGTCGCGACAAGCACTACATGTCCATTGAGATGATTGACGGCGCCATTTACTTCAACGTGAGCTTGGGCGAGGGCGGAGGCCTAGTGTCCGCCAACCAGAATCACTACAACGACAACCAATGGCACACGGTTCGGGCGGAACGCGATCATCGCGATGGCCTGCTCACGGTGGACGATCAGGTTCTGTCCCGTCAAACGGCTCCTGCGGAAGCCGATGAGGAGTTGCCCAGAATCAAGAGGTTATTCTTTGGCGGCCATCCTAGACGCCTCAACAGCTCGCTCAATCTCCAGCCCAACTTTGAGGGCTGCATCGATGATGTGGTGATCAGCGGATTGGTGGTGGACCTCACGGAGTACATAAACGGCACTGGTGTTGAAGAAGGCTGCTCGGAGAGATTCTCCACGGTTCTGTCTTATGCCCCGCACGATTATGGCTTCCTGCGGATGAACAACATCAACTCTGACAATAATCTGCATGTGGTTTTGCACTTCAAGACCCGCCAGCCCAACGGCGTGCTCTTCTATGCCGCCAATCATGACCAGAGCTCGAACATTGGCCTTAGCTTGGATGAGGGTGTGCTTAAGCTGAACAGCATGGGCAGCCAGCTAATTATTGATGAACTGAACCTAAACGATGGCGAGGATCATGTGGTGACGGTGCAGCACAATGCGGGAGAGCTTCGACTCTCAGTTGATGATGTGGAAACCAAGAGGTGGGTTGCAAGCAGCTTTCTTAATCTTTAATTTTTTAATTTTAATATTTAATTGATTTTTGCAGACTTGGCACCCCGCAACCGCTGATTCTGGAGGGTGGAGACATCTTCTTCGCTGGTCTTCCGGACAACTATCGCACGCCCAGGAATGCCTTGGCCTCTTTGGCCTACTTCTTGGGTTGCATCAGCGATGTGACCGTCAACGAGGAGATCATCAACTTTGCCAACAGTGCTGAGAAGAAGAATGGCAACATCAATGGATGTCCTCCACATGTCTTAGGTAAGCAGGAAAGAATCCTTGAATCCATGAAATTTCCAACTAAAATATTTTCCCTCCCTCTTGCAGCCTACGAACCAACCCTTGTGCCCACCTATTATCCCAGTGGAGCCAATGATGTGGCAGAGAATCCTTGGAAGCCCGAGGAATTGCCTCCCCTCAAGCCAGCCACATTCGCTCCTGCGCCACAGACCACTCCCACAACTACAACCACAACAACGACTACTACAACCACCACTTCAACCACAACGACCACCGTATCTCCATTCCCCTTGGACGGGGACCTGGACAAGGAGGAAGACAAGGAAAAGGAAGCCTCCAAGCCACAAAGACCCTTGACCACTCGGCCACCCGCCAAGGTGAATCTGCCAAGCGACAAGCGTTGCAAGCTCCCAGAGCAGCCCAACTACGATGTGGACTTTGTGGAGGCTGGCTACCGGTTCTACCAGAACAAGGAGCAACGTTTGGAGATCAATCCGCTGCCGGCGAAGCTTCGTCGTCACCACGATGTGACCTTCTCCTTCCGCACCGATCACCCCAACGGCCTGCTCTTCTACGCGGGCAGCAAGCAGCACGAAGACTTCATCGCCGTCTATCTCCTGGACGGTCGGGTGTACCATGCCGTGCGCGTTGGTGCTCTTCTTCAGGCCAATGTCAGCAGTGAGGTGGAGCTGAATGACGGCAAGTGGCATACCGTGGAGGCGATACGCACCAACCGCCGGGTAAGTCTGCTCATCGACCGAGTGGAGCAGGCAGGAACCTTGGAGCTGAATGCTGATCGTAGCCCGCCGGTGCTGGCCATCGAGGCGCCAGTCTATTTCGGTGGCGTCAACCACTTCATCGAGTCCAAGGTGCGCAACACCACCGGCTACAATCCACTGGCACCGTATTACAACGGTTGCCTCAAGGACTTTAAGTTCGATAGCGTGGATCTGGAGCCACCGCCGGCAGAGTTCGGCGTGGTTCCGTGCTCCGAGCAAGTGGAGCGCGGAGTCTTCTTTAACAGCCAGACGGCGTATGTGAAGCTCTTCGATCGTTTCACCGTCGGCAGCGAGATGACAATCAGTTTTGATTTCCGACCAAGGGATCCCAACGGTTTGCTCTTCTCCGTGCACGGCAAGAACTCGTACGCCATCCTGGAGCTGGTGGACAACACGCTGTACTTCACGGTCAAGTCGGATGTGAAGAACATTGTGACCACCAACTTTACGCTGCCCAATAACGAGAGCTTCTGCGATGGCAAGACCCGCAATGTGCAGGCCATCAAGTCCAAGTTTGTCATCAACATTGCCGTGGACTTTATGAGCTCTAATCCAGGTGTGGGCAATGAAGGATCTGCCGCCACCAAGACGAACCGACCGCTCTTCATGGGCGGCCATTTGGCCTTTGCCAAGGCACCGGGCATCAAGACCAGGAAGTCCTTCAAGGGCTGCATTAGCCGGGTGGAGATCAACAAGAAGCTGGTCAACATTACGCCAAGCATGGTCGTCGGCGACATCTGGCAGGGTGTGTGCCCCCTCAACTAGAAGTGAATCCTGGCAGATCTAAAAGGACCTACGATACGAACAATTCTATGCTAAGAAGCCAGGGGAAAAAATGAAAAGTTGATGAAAACCCAGAAAGTCAAAGGACAACGAACGAACAAAACAAAATCGAACAAAATCGATGGGTCGTGTTTATAGTCCTGGGGTTCCTTAGATAATAGGACCTTGGCAAAGACGACAGTCGTATATTTCTTTAAACTATATAAGCCAAACTTTTGTGCCAATCTATTAAAGCCATATAATATAATATCTGTACTTTCTATGCTTTCGCAAACTCCTCAAGTTTGCTTCTTTTTAACTTTGTAATTTTGTGGAATCAATAAATAAATCACATCATTTTTATTCAATTAAATTATTAGACTATTTTCTTGGGCAATATTAAAAGCTGGTCGGAGCTGTGGAATTATTCTAACTTCCTGCGATTTCTTACTAGAACTGGGAATAAATCGATTCTCAAAGCTTCGATATTTTTCGATATTTTAGAAAATAACACATCGATTAAACAAATCGATAAAAAAAAAAAAAACATAAAATTCCAAATTAAATCAAGAAAAATATGGTATTAAGATAAAACCATTTAAAAATAATAAACAAATATTTTAATAATATAAAAACGAAAAAAAATCCATATACTTTACCTTTGTTTCGATGTTGCCACATTTTTCCCTTTAAAAATTTTCTTTTGTTGATGGTAATGTTATACATACATATTTATTCAGATATATATATTTCTTTTCAATTTACAATCTCGATAGTTGAATTTTTCAAATGGAGTTGCAGTTAAACAAATATTCAAACTCCAGAAGGATAATCGATAGTTGGCCAATATGCGGGGATACACATACAGCTAGATGTAGGGATTAGGCATATTCGCATGTACTTCATATATGTATATATGCATATGTTCTTTATAAAGTTTAATGTAATGTTTTGTTTATATGTATAATCAATTTCGTTTGACAGTTGGAGAGGTCTATTGCAAGAACCGAGTGTATTTTAGACCTTATAGAGTTGTGTGTGTGTGTTGTTTACAATGAAAACAATATTAACTAATATTGGTAATTGATTCGGTTGAATAACCAACAAATATGAAAGATTGTGTGTGACTAAAAACAATTGGTTTGTTCTTATCAATATCAAATTTATATATATATTACATATACACGTGTAAATGTTGTAATAAATATGAAATAATATTTCCCTAATGCTGCACGAATCTATTTTGTTTTGATTTCTTTTCATAATTTCTTGTCCTAACATTGTTTATTTTTTAGATTTTTCCCTACTCTTATTTGGTTTGTTACCCTATACACAAATTGTGGTGAAAAAAATTATAATATTTCATTTAGACCAAAAACCTATGCTGCATAAAATCTATAAATATATTTGTTTTATATAGTGGTTTGTATATGTGTTTGGTGTGTGTGTGTGTATAGTTGTTGTGTTTGCTTCTGTTTTTGTTTTTGTTGCTTTTTTTATTATTTACTGCTTAAACGCTAATCACTAAGATCACCCGAGAGAGATACAAACGCACGCGAACGCGACCGGATTCCGCGATGAATCCGGATTAAGGTACAACGAAATCACGATTTTTTCATTTAGTTTAGTTTCAGCTTTAGCTTTAGACCGATTTTATTATTATAAGTATTGCGATTATTATTATATTTGGGACTCGGGGGCGAAAGTCCCTTGTTGTTACGATTCTTTCTTTAGTTTGAGTTGAGTTGAGTTTACCGCGACGCGAACGAACGACCCGAAGTTACTTTATTATCACACGTTCCCCCATTTTCAAAAAGGTTTTAAAAATAAAACGAAATAAAAACACAAACGTAAACACGGTTTGCATAATTACATAATACTATTACTTAGATTTACTTTTGCTTTTGTTTTTCTTGTTTCGACTGAGTTTAGTTTACTTTTTCCCTAGTTATATATATTTTTTCGTTTTTTTTTTTAAGTTGTTCCGCGACAATTTCAAAGACTTTTGTTTCCATTTAGTTTTAGTTTAAACTTTACACCTAATTGTAAAAAATTTGTTCTGTACAATTGATTAGAAAAAAATGATAAAGCCTACACAAATTATAGCAAAATAGTTTTAGTTTCGATGAAAAAAATAAAGTTAATTAATTAACAATTGTCCTTAAACAACAAAAATTATATAATAATACTTTAAAAAGTGATCAGTCAATGGTTGCTTTTGTATTCAGTTAAAGGATCGTACAGAAATAAATATATTAACAAAATCCCTAATCTCGAATATTTTAACTTTCCCTATTTTTCGATTTCGATTAATAAAAAAAAACACCTAATCTTGTATATGAATATCATTTAGTGTATAAGTAAATTTGTATCAGTAACAGTTGCAATATTATCGTTATCCTTGTATTATTTAACTTACCGATTTTCCGACGATTTTTCCCGACGAGTTATCACGATGATACGACGATTACGAATTACGAACGAACGAACGAGCGGCGAATACGCGAACGCGAAACCGTTATAAACCCGAAACGCGACGATTTTTTATTTTTTTCGAATTTAATTTTGTTTTTTATTACGAAAGTGTTGGGTTCAGTAGTGAAATTCAAATCATTTGTTTTTTTCTGTGAATGAGTTTGCGTGTCTGTGGTTTTGAACGGAGTTAGTTTTCAGTCTTTGCTTGATTTCAGCTGAAATTCTTGTTTCGTTTTTTACATTTGATTTCATTGTTGATTTGCTTTTTGTTATTTTACAACTGACCCAACGCTTTCATTCAACGATTTTTGGTTTAGTTTTTATTTACCGCGACACGAACCCGCTTATATTATTTCTCTTTAAGACGATTTTTTAGTTGTTATTATTATAAACACCCGTGTGTCTTCTTCATAATTTAACTCTATTTCCTGTTTTTGAACTAAGCTGGTTTTGGGTTTTGTCTATTAGCTTTTGAATCCGGTTAAGTACGGCCGGAACACAGGGTTATCTTTTATAGGGAAACGGGAAACGGACAGACGATTGTGAATCTAAGATCCTTTAGTGTTTTGTGTGGGGTTTAGGCTCTTCTCTACAAGATTTATATATATATATATCGATATATGCTTTTGTTGTGGTTAAATGTACGGTTATGCTGTTTTTTTTTTAAGGTTTTTGTTTCTTTTTTTCTATAAGGTTAAATTTCAATATTAACGTATCATTCGAACAGCATCGAATCGGATAACTTAACATGCTAAAGTTTAAGACGACGACATGCTTACTACGCATACTTGTACATAATTGTCTAGTTAAGATGTTTTGCTGCTTGCTGGGGTGGTGGTGGGTGGTGGGTGTTTTATTCCTTAGCTCGCCCTCTGCCTGCCTTAGATGTTGTACATGGTGGCCAGGCGCTCGGCCAGAGTTGGCGGGAATTGATCCACAAATCGACGCCAATTCTCTTCACCCACCTGGGTCTTGAAGCCGTGGAGAATCTGTGGAGACAAAGTATATATTAAATATCAATTTTAAGGATTTTTTAATATTTTTTGAATTTGTAATGCTCTCACCTTTTGTATCATCTGATGCAGATCCTGCGGTGGATTCACCCACGATGCAATGGCATCGCAGAAAAATATAAAATCGGGCACCACGCCTGCGGGATTCACTGTGATCATATGACACATGCCACGGAAGGCAGAGTCCTTCTCATCGTTGTCCCGTATGTGACGCAGCGATGTGCACCTGTATTTATTTAAACAAATTATTAACAGATTAAATTAAAGCAAATTAAAATAATAAATTCAGCAGGCAAAGAAACACGAAAGTTGAAAGGTAAATTTAAAATTTCAGTTAAATCAGGTTAAAAAAAGTAACAGGATGAGTTCAAAGATCAAGAAAATGTAAGGAATGGATGTGTTATAAGCTTAAGGAAGGTAATTAAGTTATAGGAAAAGTAAGAATAAGCTAGTTGAAATATCAAAAAAACGTTTTACACACCACTGTCGTACAAATTCGGGCAAATAAGGAGCCACTTCAACTGGGCACACATAACCTAGACGACCGATTGTTATTGCTAAAAAAGAAACAGAAAAAAGTAAGAGAAATAAATCAACTGAATAAATCAATATCACACTTATAGGTACCCCTTTCTCTCATAAATTCTATGCATGTTGTATGGGAATGAGGTTCGATTTCGTTTCGTTGCTGCTCTTCATGCAACAGGTAAACAACACAAACTAAAACAGAAACAAATGTCCAGAGATCCACATACACACATACATACTGAATTATATATATAAATATATACATATTGCAGATATAGAATTGAGTTCTATGTGTTTCAGCCCCCAAAAACGATTCTTACCTGTATTCTCCAGCAGTGTCTTTGGCGTGTTGGGTTTATTGATGATGACAAACAGGTCGGTAAGTACCAGATGGATGTACTGCTTGGTCTCCTCACCTTTTAAGGGAAGAATCATAGTTTAATTTATATATTTAACAATGGTATTGGTAGTTAAAAGACAGCTTGGACTAGAGCTGGAAATAAATCAATTTTCAATGAATCGATTTTTTTCTAAAAAATTATAATCGATTATAATCGATTAAAATCGATAACGAAAATAATTTAAATTATATTTGTAATTTAATTTAAATTATATTTTTTATTCTTCTCTAGCTTGCACCCTGAATAAATTGAAAACAAACGCTATACTATTACTAATATGATATTTAATATTAATATTAATATTAATATTATTAATAATAATATTAGTGATTAAATTAATATAATATTAATTTTATTAAGAATAATATTAGGAATTATATTAATATAATATTCAATACTTTTAATAATATTTTTAAAAAAATTTTATAATTAATTTCTTATGTATACTTTTTATCACCTCTATTTTCAAGGTCACCTTAGGTTCTCCCACTTACCCAGTTTCATACAGATCTCTCCAATGGCCCAAGTGGCATTGTTGCATACCGATATCAATTCGGGATTTAAATTCTGACCCAAAATGGGAAAGAATTCGGCCATAAAAGGATGCACATGGGGAAAGCAGGCCTTGGTCAGGTCACCCAACAAAGCAAACGAAGATTGACGCACCTGAAATTAGTTTTAACTCAATTATTATAAATTTCCTTAAGTATTTTACAAACACCCACCTCTGGCAGAACATCCTGCATGCACTGATAGAGCAGATGCATGATGTTGCTGTTGGCCACCAATGTTTCAATGTGCCGATCCAGGCCCTCGGCCAAACCAGACAATAGATCCAAGGCCACAATCATGCGCTCCTTGTCGGGATGCTCGAATGTATGGTTTTGTTTGCACAACTAAAAGATTTTTAAAAAATTAAAAATCAATATAAAAACTCCTTTTTCTGTACTCACCATTTCCTGGTTGATGGTCTGCTCTATCAGGGAGATGCATCTCCGGTAGACCGGGTCGCAGTAGGGCAAAAAGCCAGACTGCAGGGCAGTGGCAATGCTCGACAGACACTCCAGCAGCGGAAATAGATCCTTGTCGTCGTCCTTTAGCAGATTCCATTTGTCAATTAGCGGCGGCATCAGGATGTCAATGTACTGAGGCTTGTTCAGATGATGGCCCACGGAATCGGCCAGAGTGCCCACGGCATCGTACAGAATCAACAAATTCTTGTGCTGATACTTGGAGAAGGCAAAGACGAGCGTCTTAAGGATATACTCCAGATATGGCACCAGCTCTGTGCAGGCCTCCTCCTCCAGCGTGGCAAAGGCCGAGCAGGCCGCCTCCTGTACCCGCTTATTGGAGTCCAGAATGCGCTTCAGGAGCTCCTCCATTAGCGGCTTCAAGTATTGATCGTGCGGCTGGTTGACCACCCAGTTGGCATAGCGGGACAGTGTCCAGCAGGTGATGGAACGTACCAGTGCCTTCTTGTCCGACAGGCAGCTAATCAGGTAGGGGATCAGCTCGGGCAGGTGCTGGATCATGCCCTGCATGCAGCCCTCGGCAATGGCGCCCAAAGCCAGGACACCGCTCTCCTTGATCACCCACTCCTGATGGAACAGCGTCTCCTTGAGAATGGGCAAGACGACGGGCAGGCAATCCTCGCGGAACACATTGGCCAGAACATCCAGGGCGGCGGCACTGCACTTGCGTAGATTCCATTCCGATAGCGAGCTATCGTCGTCCAGGCCATCGTCAAAGTCATCATCGTCATCCTCCCCAGAGGCGCCAGCCTGACCGCCAGCCTCCTGGCCACTCTTGATTGTGTGCGTGCGGGACTTGTGGAAACGCGGCCGGATATCCTCTTCACGATCCGGCACCATGTCATCCTCCTCCACGTTGCCCTTGAGCAGGATTATGTCGATCTCGGAGTAGCGCATGCCGCGCACCAAAACTGGAGCCAACTGGGACAAGTAGGGGGCCAGGACATCCTTGCAGATGCTCTGCTCGGCCAGCGACAGCCAGAATTCGGAGGCTTCCAGGGCCACACCCTCATCGGAGTCCTGGGTACGCAGCAGCATGTACTCAATGATCTGCGACATGTGCGGCATCAGGCGATCCATTCGCACCTCCAGCAGCATGACCAGTCCGTGGCAGACATTCTTGCGCACCTCGTGATCCTCGTCGGAGGACAGGTGGAACAGGTTCTCGATGAAGGTGTCGATGTTCAGCATGAGCGCCTGCGACCGGTTGATGATGAATTGATTGATGCAGGCAATGGCATGTGAACGGATCTTGGGGCTGCTGTGCTTGAAGTACTGCAGGAATTTGGGAATCATCACGTTCAGTGGCCGGTTAAGCGCCGCCGAGTCCAGGATATCGGCGGAATCCTCACAGATCTTCTGCAGCGCACTGAAGGCGCCCTCGCACACATTATAGTCCTGGTTGTCGAGCATGTCGCAGAGCGAAGGCAGTAGCTGTGGCCAGTTGTGTAATCCGCCATTGCTGGCAATGGTAGTGATGAGGATGCCAACGGTGGCTCGAATCAGGGGCGAGGCATCGCCCACGGCCTGCAGGCACTCGTGCTTAATATACTCCACAATCTCCGGCTGCAGGGTGCTGCCGTGCATGCGGATGTTGTTCTTGAGGATTAGGCCGCTGAGGGAGCGTGTCGGCTCATCCTCGGTCTTCAGCTTGGTCAGCACGTAGATGAGATAGTTGTTGAAGTCTGGATAGCGATTGAACTCCTCAAGTTTCTGTTTTGAAAGCGGAGGAGCAGTATTAGATTACCAGATTAGCAGGAAAATAGCTGCGCTCACCATTTGTACCGCCATCTGTGTGGCTGTGTCTGGTGACTGCGACTCCTTGAGTATCGCTATGATCTGCTGGAGACCTTCTCCCTGTGGTTCCCACGTCATCTTGGTGCTGCTGCTGCAGGAGGAGAGCAGATCGGATCGAGTCGGGTTAATGCCCTCCGTCAGGGGTAGCAAAGTAATAAGAGGAAGAGCGCCCAGCGAGAGCGCGAGCGAGTGGTCGGAGGCCACTCACGCACACAGGCGCACTTGACAGCGCAGACCAACCAGCACATACAAGCACATAGAATGTCTCCTGATATGATATTTACATCATCTGTCCCGCATCTGCCATGTAAAACTGTCCCAGTCGCGTTTATTTTCAGTGCCCCCGTCCGTACGGGGCGAGCGAGTTCCTGCCCAGAACCAAGAGCGAAAAAAACCCCAAACCGCCCGCCTTCCACCCGCCATATTCCACGACGGACCTCGGCACGCCCCCTGAAAAGCACCTTTTCGCGCACGGTTTACCGCTATTGCGGTCTCCAGACTCACCTTTGGGTGTTGGCTGTGCTTTAAAACTAAAATGGGGGCGAAATATTGCGGATTTTCCGACACTTTTCTCTTTTTTCACTTTTTCTTTGCACAATTAGTAGAGATGTGTTCGGTGTGACCGTGCTGTGAGCTGGGCAATATGCCATAGGGATGGCAGCGTGCCGTCACATTAAAGTTTGTTTTTGCAGGCATTTAAATAAAATTATTATAAACTATATCAATTATAAACTATATTAATTATCAATTATAAACTATATCAATTTAATTTTTGAAATACATTTTTATTCTGGGTATTCCCTTGACGACTGAATTACTCAAAATATCGGCGATGAATTGCGATAATTAGCCGATATTTTCATCCGTAAAGAAAACGACCCAAAAATTTCAACCGCTAAATTTTAAACAATAGAAATCTATTTTTTATTTCTGATTTAAATTCCAATAATATAGTTATTTATTAAATGAATTATTAAAACAATATATTATTTTTGTGCAACAATTAAGTTCTCGCTGTAGTCACGACTTTTGGCCATCTCTAGATGCACTCGCTGGGTACGGCCACACTTTCACTAGTTTAGGGTGCCCGCATTCGCCACCCTGTGTCAATTTTGTTTGGGTTTGAGGCCAGACAGAAGAGTCATTAATTTTAAACAAAGGACCACGCTCAGGACATTCATCCCGGGGTCAGACAAAGCCGCATCTCGCTTTCCCCACGGTCGAGTGAAAGTTTCTCGCCTGTCGCAACCCAACATCCAAAGCGACCGGACATGAACAAGCGCAACCATGTGAGGAGGCAACTCCAGGAGTTCGAAGACAAAGCCGAAGAAAACTAATGTGTGGGTAAACTTAAATTCTCTTGCAGATCCGCCTGCCGCCAGAGGTGAATCGGCTGCTGTACGTGCGGAATTTGCCGTACAAAATCACCTCGGATGAAATGTACGACATTTTTGGCAAATTCGGAGCCATCCGCCAGATTCGTGTGTAAGTGATATAGTTGTGTCTGTGTCAAGGTGCGAATCTTCTAAAGATTTATGTATTTAAACAGGGGCAACACTCCAGAGACGCGTGGCACTGCCTTTGTCGTCTACGAGGATATTTTCGATGCCAAGAACGCCTGTGACCATCTATCCGGCTTTAATGTGTGCAATCGCTACCTGGTGGTGCTCTACTACCAGTCCAACAAGGCCTTCAAGCGCGTGGATATGGACAAGAAGCAGGAGGAGCTGAACAACATCAAGGCCAAGTACAATCTGAAGACGCCGGAGGCTCCTTAAACCAACCTACCAGCGGCAGGCGGAGGACCATTTCCATCAAACATTTTCCACTGTTTTAGGGAACTTCTTGCTCTATACTATATACCTTATATGTATACAAAATTTTTGCTATCTACTTGTAGATTTTTTTGATCGCATTTTGTATCAGTTGAATCTAATCATTATCATCAATCCATCCATCCATCCATCACTCCATCTATCATATGAGCGGCCGGGCTGGGTGAGATGTCCTTCCTGTCCGGCTGTTTGCAATCATTTTACAACATTTTAAGACCACTCTCTCATCAAAAATAACAAGCAAGTAAATGTAAAAATAAAAAAAAATTGAAAACATGAAGAATATGAGATTATTTTCACTAAATTTATTTACTTAAAACTAAGATAACAATTAGGAAATAGTTAAATATTAACCAACATTTGGAAGACATGGACATGCCTTAAGATTCCCCTTCCCCTGCCTTTGCCTGATACTGCTCATAGCTGTTCTGCTGCTTCTCTAGCCTCCTTAGCTTGGCCAGATCCTTGAGCTCCTCCTTGGCAGCCTCGGCTATCTCCTGACGCAGCGACTCCACCTTCTGTCGGCGTTCACTCTTTTGGATTGCCTTTTGGCGAGCTCTATCCGTGATTTCCTTGGCTGGTTTCGGCGGCTTGGCTGGCTTTTCGTAGTGTACCTTCTGGTGGCGGATGAGAGCCGCTTCCTGGCGGAAATGTGTGCTGCACACCTTGCACTCGTACGGCTTCTCACCCGTATGTATCCACTCGTGTTGCTTCAGGGACTGCGAGTTGGCAAAACGACGCGCGCAGAAGCGGCACTCAAAGTCCTTAACCTTTTCGTGGACGCTCTTGTAGTGACGCTTCATGTTGCCGAGGTTATTGAATCCCTGGCTGCAGCCGGGGCAAAGGTGCATGCCCTCCTTTTGCACGAATTTCGTGCGGACTGGGGGCTCGCTGGGCGGCAGTTGAACCGTGGGAATGGGATTAACCACTGTGCCTGCCAGCTGGGACAGCTCAACGCGCTCCACGCGACGCGGGTCTTTGGGTATGGTGGCCACCGATTCGGCGCACACTTTTAGCAGCTGATCGGCATCCACCTGGACTTCCCCGGGTTCACAGTCTCCCTGGCGCTGGCGGTAGGTTTCCAGGGCTCTCTCCACACTCTTTTCGTGGATCTTGAGATGCTTGGTCAGGCTCTCCGTGTACAGGAACTTCTTGCCACAGACCTTGCACTCGCAGCGCTTCTCCCCCGTGTGCGTCATCTCGTGGATCTTGCAGGCATGCGACTTGCCAAAGGTCTTGCCACAGTACTGGCAGGCAAAGTTCCGGATCTTCTCGTGCACGATCTTCACGTGGCTGTCCAGGGCGCGCTTCGTGTGGGTGGCATGGTCGCAAATGTGGCACTTGAACTGCTTCTCCTGGGTGTGCGTGAGGAGGTGCTTGCTCCACTCCTGTCGAGTTGTTTTCCCAACGCCACAGTAGGGACACACGTAGTTCTTGATGCCCGCATGGCGGAGGAGATGATTCTTCAGGGCGCTGTTGATGTGGAAGCCCTTGCCGCAGATGTTGCAGGGATACGGCAGCTCCTCGCCAGTGTGCTTGTACATGTGCTTCTTGAGGGCCACCGGACAGCGGAAGACCAGGCCACATTCCCCGCACGGCTGATCCGCTCGCGGAGCACTCACCCTGGTCTGGTTGTGCACCTTTTTCAGGTGGATCGTTAGCAGGCGAAGGCGGGGAAACATCAACCGGCAGCCCTCTACGGTACAGGGAATCTCATCCGCCTTCTTGGTGTGCGCGTAATCCACGTGCAGCCGCAGGGCACCTGCCGTGGTGAAGCCTTTGCGGCAGTTTTCCTCCGCGCACTGAAAGGGCAGCAGGTCATTATGGTGCTTCATGTGCTCCTCGTACTTTGACGGCTTCTTGAACTTTTGCTGGCAGATGGGACAGGTGATGAGGTGATGCGGGCGACGCTTCCTGCGCATTGCCAAGGGTTGTTCGTCGTCGCTGGAGAAGCTCTTCTGCGCCTCCTGCTCGTTCCGCTCATCCTTTTCAGGCTCTTCACTGGAGGAATTCTCTTGGCAATGCTCCTCTGGTTCCCTGTCCACCGTTTCCAGCATTTTAAACACCTCCTCCTCGTTGTCAATCATCTCCAGCTTGTGGTTGAGGAGAGGATCATAACTGGCCTGCTCCTCTTGCCTGCTCGGTGCGTCTGTTGCCTCCGCCACGGGCTCGAATTGTCCAACGGGAAAGACCTGGCTGTTGGCTACCATTTCCTTGAGTCGCTTCTGGGAGCCCACACACTGCTCCTGGAAATCGTGCAGCTCGTTCAACTTCCCATAGCACAGGTGGCAGATGTGGCGTGGAAAGCCATCCTGGGCATCCACATCCAGAGACGTGCAAACAGTCAGCTTCTTGGCCAGATCTGGAATGAGGAACAGGTCGTGGCCCATCCCCGGCTCCAGGTGGGCCAGACAGGTGCGGCACAGTGAGTGGACGGAGTACTGGAGCTCCTTGGTGCCCATTTCTCCAGGAGCAGGGCAACCGAAGCAAAGAAATCAAAACAAATTTGTTGCAGTGTGATGCCTAGTGTGACCATCACGTACCAAATTTAACTCATTTCGGTGTTATGGGGTCAGAATCGAGTTTGTTTATATTGATATCTGTCAATCAAATTAAAAAGAATAACATAATATAAATACATAATATAAATATGTGTATTTAAAAGTATTTAAAATTTAATTACTTAATTTATTTATATATGTAATTAAGAAAAAATTGTTTGTTTAAGCAGTTTGAAAATGCCGTAGACTGTTGCCATAACAAGGGTTAATGCCGTTCACAAGCAACGTACCCAACGAGTCCCCCCACCTCCAGCGAGTAAACTCGTTGGAAAGTCGTTCTTGTCTTATTGCCTACTCGCCCGTCCGAACGTCGACGAGTATACAATTTTTTCTGTGTCAATATTATTTTTTTACTGCTGACTGGAGGAGGGACGCAAAAAATCAGACGAAAATCGCCCAATCCCGCAGTGCCGCTCGCGAGTAACCCAATATGGACGTGGCGCGCACCTACTCGATCCACAGCCTGTGCAGGATTTGCCTGAATCACCTGCAGAACGACGCCGACTTGTACGACCTGTATCTGGTGCCAGGATTGGCCAAGAAGCTTTGCTTCTGCACCTCGCTGTCCGTGGAGCAGAACGATGGCTTCCCCAAGAACCTGTGCACCCAGTGCTACTCGAAGCTCACCGAGCTGCATGACTTCCAGCGCCTGTGCGTGGACTCGGTGCAGAAGTTCCAGGATCTGGTGGCCAGCAACGCCTTCGCCTGCCAGAGCAACTTCGATGTGCTCGATCCCAGTGTGTCCGTGCACGACATCCCCGGCGAGGAGGAGGAGAACATCAACTATGACCCGCTGCTGAACCACAAGATGGAGCTTATCGAGAACGAGGAGGATGTGTTCAAGATGCTGGAGCACGTGGACAAGGAGGCCGAGGAGGTGGAGAATGGCACCAAGCAGGAGGAGGAGGACGACAAGGCCGGCGTCAGCCACATCAAGATGTTCAACGACGATTCCTCCATCGAGAGCGGCAACGACAACGACCGCGATCTGGACTTTGAGCCGAATAGCAGCGACGACGACATTCCGCTGGCCCAGCGCCTGCGAGGACCTGGTCCTGGATCATCATCCCAGCAGGCCCGCAAGCCCACATACATCAAGGCGACGGGCAAGCCGCGTGGCAGGCCCAAGAAGATAAAGCCGCCGCCGGACGATGATGAGTTCACCAGCGATTCGGACGACTCGGATGACTCGGAGGGGGACAACCCCGACGGTACGCCCAGGGAGAAGCCGAAGAGGAAACGCATTCCCGCTGACGAGCGTCACCTGCACCGCATCATCGACTGCCACATCTGCCACCAGAAGTTCAAGAAGGCGATCCGGTACGAGGAGCACATGAAGTACCACAACGACCTGCTGCCCTTCCAGTGCAAGGTGGAGACCTGCAAGAAAGGTAGGTTCGGGATTAAGGATTCCCTTACTAGAGATGTAATAACCACACCCTTCTTTCAGGCTTCACCACGGCCAATGGCCTGCGCATCCACATTGACCACGCCCACACCGAACTGTCGGAGGTGCACACTTGCACCGCCGAGGGCTGCGGCAAGACCTTCCCCCGAGTCCGCCTGCTCACCTTCCACATGAAGAAGGTGCACGGCCTGACCAAGGCGGCGGCTCCGCTGCGCGACTTCCCCTGCCCGGAATGCGACACGGTCTTCCGGTGCCCCACGGCCCTCAAGAAGCACATGTACAAGCACACGGGCGAGGAGCTGCCGTATCCCTGCAACATTTGCGGCAAGAGGTTCGTCATAAACAGCGCTCTCAGGGATCACCTGATGCGGCATGCAGGGATTAAGAACCACGTTTGCCCCTACTGCGGCGTTGGAAAGACCACGAGGCAGGAGTGGAATGCCCACATCCTCACGCACACCAAGGAGAAGAAGTTCAAGTGCCGGCAGTGCGACCACGCCTCCCACAACAAGCAGGCCCTGTCCAACCACGTGAAGGTGGTGCACGAGAAGCGAAAGGACTTTGCCTGTCAGTACTGCGGCAAGACCTTCGGGAAGTCGCATGCCTGCAAGGTGCACGAGCGGAGCCACACGGGGGAGAAGTGCTGCGAGTGCAAGATCTGCGGCAAGATCTTCCTCTGCGAGAAGAGCCTCACGAAGCATCTGAAGACGCACGAGAAGCGCGATTTGCCGCCGGCGGAGCCGCTCCGCCAGCAACTAAACATTCCCATGCCCGGCCAGATGGCGGGCCAAATGCCTGGCCAGATGCCAATGCAGATGCCTGGCCAGGGCGATGGCCTGCTGCAGCAGCAGCAGCAGATGCAGGCTCCCAATCAGATGCCCAGCGATGACATGCTCAAGGCTTGCGGCGGCGGGACCGCTGCAGTGCCTCCTGCCAAGCCCAAGAACTCGCGTCGCGTTCAGCGGGTGGACATTGCCCAGCTGGCGGGCACCGCCGTCAATCCCATACCCTCGGTCTCGGTGCCTTCGTGGTCGCCGCAGGTGAACTTCACCAAGAAGGAGGGCCAGCACATCTGCCCCGGCTGTGGACGTGGCTTCAACAACATCGGGAACATGAAGCTTCACTACAAGATCATCCACGAGAAGGTCAAGGACTTTGCCTGCCGCTTCTGCCCCAAGCGGTTCTCCAAGGCGCAGATCCTGCGCCACCACGAATGGATCCATACGGGCGAGAAGCCCTTCGAGTGCAAGATCTGCGGCAAGCACTTCCGCCAGGAGACGGCCCTCAAGAAGCACATCAAGACGCACGAGAAGCCCAATCGTCGGCATGTGCCCGAGCGCAGTGCGCCCACCCAGATCACGTTCCGGAAGCTGGATCCGGACGAGCCGCGGAACTTTGATCAGTACCAGGATCCGGCGGTGGAGCGGGCGGCGGCCACGGCCGAGCTGCTGGCCCACCAGCTGGAGGAGAACGAGGCCAGGCGGAAGGCGGACATCGAGCGGCAGAAGATAGCGGCCGCCGCCTGCGAGCAGCTGACGAAGCTGCAGCAGCAGCAGGACATCATCAAGGCCACCACCTCGTACGATGGCTACTATGCGCAAAAGGCCCAGGCCGAGGGCACCAGCGTCGATGCCCTAAAGATCGACCATGTCTAAGGCCAGAGGCCTCATCCAGGAATTGGCTTTATCTTATCTCGTGCGACATTTGTATCCCCACTTCTATGCAGCAGCTATCACTCTGTCCGGAAGGTCCTTAGGCATGCCTCGAATTGCTCTCTAGCTGGATCAGATTGTAGATTCATCATGGGGGGCCCTAAGCCCCCTTAATTAATTAATTAATCGCGTACATATTACAATATGAGCACTTACTTTATACATAATATTTTATACTTTATACCTTACCTTTATACATACATGCAATATATGTATCCTGTGTTTTCCGTGTAATGTCTCCCGTGCTTACTTAGAGTAAAGGATTAAAAACAACATAAATATAATAATAATAATATATTATTTCTGGATGGGAAGGGGATTCCTAATGGCTAAAGATATATGGGTTTTAAAGATTCTAAAACGAGAATTTTATATTCATAATTCAGAGAATCCTGACCATTTTTAAAGGATATTAATGATAGTCTCACAAGAAGGTAAATGTCGAATAAAATCAAATATTTTTAAATAATTTATAATTTTTTAATTTATATATTTAAATATATAATATGTATGATTTTTCAATTATATTTTCTTTTTAAATAATATTTAAATATAATTTAAAAATTACCCAAAATTAAATTAGGTAAATTTTCAAAATATGCAAATTTTGAAATGATTGTTTAATATTTCACGAATTAACTGTAATTAAAAGTGTACCCATTATTCGAACCACCACTGTAATCTACTCGCTGAACTGTAAGCATTGCCAGACCTTCTCGTTGGTTTTAAGCATTACAGTGTGCCCAGCTGCTTTTCGCTTTTCCTCAAGAATCCTCGGTCAAGCCGGTCACACTGTCAAGTGTTGTATTCAATTTTTCTCGGCAAAAGAACTATTTATCTCGGCTGAAGTTTTCCGGATCTCTCGGCAAGATGTCCATCTCTGACGGCAGAGAATACTCTATTCACACCGTGTGCCGCACCTGCCTGTCCGCGCTGGACAACACGGCGGCCTACGATCTCTTCCTGGTGCCCGGCCTGGCCAAGAAGCTGTGTGTGTGCACCTCCCTGTCCGTGGAGCAGGCGGACGGCTTTCCCAAGAACCTGTGCACCCAGTGCTACTCGAAGCTGAACGACCTGCATGAGTTCCAAAAGCTGTGCGTGGACTCGGTGCAAAAGTTCCAGGATCTGGTGGCCAGCAACGCCTTCGCCTGCCAGACCAACTTCGATGTGCTGGATCCCAGTGCTGCGGTGGCCGACTTGCCGGGCGAGGAGGAGGACAACGTCCACTTTGATCCGCTGCTCAACTCCAAGATCGAGATCATTGAGAACGAGGAGGATGTCTTCAAGATGCTGGAAACCGTCGAGAAGGAGGTGGAAGAGGTCGAAAAGGAGGACATGGATGTGGAGATGGAACAGCCCTTTGGCGAATTCTCGGCGGAGGACTCTTTTGAGAGTGGCAACGACAATGACCAGGATGCGGACTTCCAGCTGAACAGCAGCGACGATGACATTCCGCTGGCCCAGCGCAGCAGGAGTGGAACTGGAGCCCGCGGACGCAAGTCGAAGGCCAAGACCAAGGCCAAGCAGGAATCCGATGAGTCCAGCTCCTCGGACGACTCGGAGGATGGCTCCAGCAAGGGCAAGGCCAAGCGGAAGCGGATTCCAGCGGAGGAGCGCGATCGCCATCGTCTGATTGACTGCCACATCTGCCACCAGAAGTTCAAGAAGGCCTTCCGCTACGAGGATCACATGAAGCACCACAACGATCTCCTGCCCTTCCAGTGCACCGTGGAGAGCTGCAAGAAGGGTGAGTATCCTGGAGGCTAAGCCCCTGCCCCAAGATCAATCTAATGGTTTGAGTTTGCAGGCTTCACCACCGCCAACGGGCTGCGCGTCCATGTGGAGCACGCCCACACAGACACCTCGGCCATGCATCCGTGCACCTACGAGGGCTGCAACAGGTCCTTCGCCCGGCCCGTGCTCCTCAGCTTCCACATGAAGCGCGTCCACAAGGTGGACACCCCGCAGCGGGACTTCCCCTGCACCGAGTGCGACAAGGTGTTCCGCTGCCCCACCGCCCTCAAGAAGCACATGTACAAGCACACCGGTGAGGAGCTGCCCTTCGCCTGCGAGATCTGCGGCAAGCGCTTCCCCATCAACAGCGTTCTGCGCGACCATCTGCTCCGCCATGCGGGCATCAAGAACCACGTCTGCCCCTACTGCGGCGTTGGGAAGACCACCAGGCAGGAGTGGAACAAGCACATCCTCACGCACACCAAGGAGAAGAAGTACGAGTGCCGGCAGTGCGACCACGCCTCCCACAACAAGCAGGCGCTGGCCAACCACGTCAAGGTGGTGCACGAGAAGAGGAAGGACTTTGCCTGCCAGTATTGTGGAAAGACCTTCGGAAAGTCGCATGCCTGCAAGATCCACGAGCGGAGCCACACGGGTGACAAGTGCTGCGAGTGCAAGATCTGCGGCAAGGTGTTCCTCTTTGAGAAGGGCCTCACGAAGCATCTGAAGACGCACGAGAAGCGGGATCTGCCCAAGACCCAACCGCTGAATCCCTTGATGGGTGATCCTGCTGCCACCGCCGCTGCCACCAGCACTTCTACGATTGCCAAGCCCAGTCCGCATCTGCGGGGCCGCGTTGAGCGCGTGGACATTGCCCAGCTGGCGGGCACGGTGGCCAATCCGATTCCCTCGGTCAACCTGCCTTCGTGGTCGCCGCAGGTGAACTTCACCAAGAAGGAGGGCCAGCACATCTGCCCGGACTGCGGCAAGGGCTTCAACCATGTGAGCAACATGAAGCTCCACTACAAGGTGGTGCACCAGAAGGTCAAGGACTTCTGCTGTCGCTTCTGTCCCAAGCGGTTCGCCAAGAAGCAGTACCTCCGCCACCACGAGTACATCCACACGGGCGAAAAGCCGTACGAGTGCAAGGTCTGTGGCAAGCATTTCCGTCAGGAGCAGGTCCTCAAGACGCACATGAAGGTGCACGACAAGCCGCCCCGTCCGCCCGGCAAGCCCAAGGAGCCGGCGGGCCCCAAGGCCGAGACCAGCACTTCCGTGAAGCGCCAGCAGCCGAAGAATTTCGAGCAGTATCAGGATCCGGCGGCAGAGAGGGCGGCCGCCACCGCTGAGCTGCTGGCCTACCAGATCGAGGAGAACGAGACCAAGCGGAAGGCAGAGGCGGAGCTGCGGAAGATCCAGGAGGCCGCCTTTGAGCAGTTGAACAAGCTCCAGAAGCAAACGGGCACGTATCAGGGATTCTCTGCCCAGAAGGCCGAGGCGGAGGGCACCTCGTCGTCGGATCACCTCAAGATGGACCACGTCTGAGCGGCAGGATCAGCATCCCCAGCCCACAACCCCCATCCCATTTACTATGTGTTTCTGTGAAGGACATAAGTATGCGTTATAGGACTCTAAGGTTTACCATCTAGTTTCCGTCATTTTGCAATAATCCCTTTGTCTAATTTGTATGTAACTCCACCCCCCCCAACCTCAGCGGCTTAAGTTTGTATTTTATTGTATGATTGTTAATTGTATTCATTTAAAAGTGTCGATTTAAATATAAATAAACAAATAAGAATCAGGAGAGTGCTTGTTCAGTGTTGGTAAGCGGCGGTTGTCGGGCAGTGCTGCGCGCAGCTAGCTTGTTTTCTAGCTAGCTAGCTAGATTTCTGACTTTGATTTTGGCTATTTTTCCAACTGCGAAATAAAAAAATTATTTTAATAAAAAAATATTTGTTTGCAATATTAATTAAATTAAATTTTAAATATTAAAAAATATTTTTATAACTTTTAAAAACTTTTCTAGCCATTTGGCTATTTTTCCCACTGCGAGCATCACTGTCAATCTTGTTTTGGTTTGTCTGAACGCGTAAAGTTTTTTTTCTCCGCTTAAAACAATTCCTCCTCAACGCCGGACCCCTTGAGATTCACTCTGGAGCTGGGCACCATGGACCAGGAGGGGGCCCAGTACTCGGTACACGCCGTGTGCCGCATCTGCCTGAACCGCCTGCCGGGCGACGGCGCTGGAGCCGGATGCTTTGACCTCTTCCTGATCCCCGGCCTGGCCAAGAAGCTGTGCGTGTGCACCTCCCTGTCCGTGGACCAGTCGGATGGCTTTCCCAAGAATCTGTGCACCCAGTGCTACTCGAAGCTGGACGATCTGCATGAGTTCCAGAAGCTGTGCGTGGACTCGGTGCAAAAGTTTCAGGATCTGGTGGCCAGGAACGTTTTCTGCGGGCAGATCAAGACCTTTGACCTGCTGAATGTGGCCGGGAATGGGGCTGACATGGTGGGCCCAGAGGATGAGGATCGCATCAACTTTGATCCGCTGCTGGATCACAAAATGGAGCTGATCGAGAACGAGGAGGATGTGTTCAAGATGCTGGAGCATGTGGACAAGGAGGTGGAGGAGGTGGAAAAGCAAGTCAAGCACGATGACGGCGATTTGATGGCATTTCTCGAGACGGAGGATTCCACCTCGGAGAGCGAAAGCGACCACGACCAAGATGTGGACTTTGAGCCCAATAGCAGCGACGGCGACGATGACTTGCCCCTGGCACAGCGCGTGGCCAAACCCAAGGCCAAGAGAGCTTCTGTTAAGGTAGAGGAAGAGGAATTTCTCTCTGGCTCCGAGGTGGAGGCCGATGAGAAGGGGAGCAAGACCAAGTCCAGGCGTAGGAGGGTTCCCCCTGGCGAAAGGCACCTGCACCGCATCATCGACTGTCACATTTGCCACCAAAAGTTCAAAAAGGCCATACGCTATGAGGAGCACATGAAGCACCACAACGACCTGCTGCCCTTCCAGTGCAAAGTGGAGACCTGCAGGAAAGGCTTCACCACCGCCGGCGGTTTGAGGCTTCACATCGACCACGCCCACACGGAGCTGTCGGAGGTCCACAACTGCAGCTTTGAGGGCTGCGGCAAGTCCTTCCCGCGCATCCGTCTGCTTACCTTCCACATGAAAAAGGTGCATGGGATCACAAAGGCGGCAGCGCCGCCACGGGATTACCCCTGCTCCGAGTGCGAGAAGGTGTTTCGGTGTCCCATGGCCCTCAAGAAGCACATGTACAAGCACGACGGCAAGGAGCTGCCTTTCCCCTGCAACATCTGCGGCAAGAGGTTCGTCATAAACAGCGCTCTAAAGGATCACCTGATGCGGCATGCAGGGATCAAGAACTATGTCTGTCCCTACTGTGGCGTAGGGAAGACCACCAGGCAGGAGTGGAACACCCACATCCTCACCCACACGCAGGAGAAGAAGTTCAAGTGCCACATCTGCGAGCATGCCTCGCACAACAAGCAGAGCCTGGCCAACCACATCAAGATCGTGCACGAGAAGATCAAGAACTACGCCTGCCAGTACTGTGGCAAGACCTTTGGCAAGTCGCATGCCTGCAAGATCCACGAGATGACGCACACGGGGGAGAAGCGCTGCGAGTGCAAGGTCTGTGGCAAGAAGTTCCTCTATCCCAAGAGCCTGACCAAGCACCTGAAGACCCACGAGAAGCGTGTGCTCCGAGCCATCGAGACCTATCGCCAGCGGCAGGTGGAGATGGGCGAGACATCGGGCGAGCAATTGGTTTCAGCTCCATCCGAGCTGCAGTCGTGCCTGCCAGTGGAGGGTTTAGGAAGCAGCAATGCCGCCGACGAGCTGCTCAAGGTGTGTGCCGAGTCGGTGGCTACCATACCCAAAGATCCGCGTCGTGTGCAGCGCGTGGACATTGCCGAGCTGGCCGGCACCGCTGTGAATCCCATACCCTCTGTCTCAGTGCCCTCCTGGTCGCCCCAAGTGAACTTCACCAAGAAGGAGGGCAAGCACATTTGTCCCGGCTGCGGTCAGGGCTTCAATAACATCGGCAACATGAAGCGACACTACAAGATCATCCACGAGAAGGTCAAGGATTTCGCCTGCCGCTTCTGCCCCAAGCGTTTCGCCAAGGCCCAGACTTTGAGGCACCACGAGTGGATTCATACGGGTGAGAAACCCTTCGAATGCAAGACCTGCGGCACGCATTTCCGCCAGGAGACGGCCTTGAAACGCCACCAGCGCACCCACGAGAATCGTCCGCCCGTTATCTCGCCCAAGTTCTATGCTGCCCGCGAGGAGCTGGAGGAGCAGGAGCGAAGCAAGCGGGAGGCCAAGCGGCAGGCGGAAGCCAAGAAGCGGGAAATAGCCGAGGCAGCCAAGGAGCAGCTATCCTCGCTGCACAAGCTGGAGGGGGATCATCGCAGCCTGCACTCTTATGGTGAGTACCAAGAGGCGGCGGCGGAACGTGCTGCTGCTTCGGCCGAACTCCAGGCCCAGCAAATCGAGGAGAATGCCGAGAAGCGGCGGGCGGATGAGGAGCGTCAAAAGATCCAGGAGGCTGCCTATGAGCAACTTCAACGACTGCAACAGCAGCAGGAACTGGACAAGGCGCAGGCCTCCTACGATGGCTACTACGCGCAGAAGGTGAATGTGGAGGGTGGCAGCACTCTGGACGCCTTGAAGATGGACCATGTGTGAGAAACGTTTGTGGCGTTTAACGCGGGGAAAACAGATGTAAATGAAGAGCAATATTTTATATTTTACAGATATATTTTGCTTAAAATGGAGTTAACTTAGGTTTAAGCTTAAAGTTATAAAGATTATATAGAATATTATAAAGAAATACTGATAAGAGCTAAGATTATCAAGTGGAATGTGTTAAATCCTTTCCTTTCTCTTATAACTACTCCTTATCCTTGAGTATAAATAGCTTCTTGAGGCTGTCCAGCGACATATTCTCCAAGTCCCAGTGAGTGGACAGAGTTTCAGTGTCATCGGCTGAGGTTATAAGTGACAAAATGTTCTCCTCGATGGTGCCATTCACTATAAAGCGATGTACCTTTGTGGTTCTGCCAAAATATGAATAAAAAACCTTGCTCTAAATTTGAGACCCCAAAGCTCACCTCGTCTGGCCAAAGCGATGAATGCGTCCTATGGCCTGGAGCTCATCGCCGGGATTTAGTATTGGTTCCACCAGAAAGACATGTGTGGCCTCGATCAGATTGAGACCCTTGGAGCCCTTGGAAATGGGCATTAGCAGGCAGGTGATTTTGCTTTCGGGTTTCTGGGAGGAGGAGGATTTAGGTGATGGAGGTTACTATAAGACTTAAAGAGTTCACTTACCTTGAAATCCTCAAAATCCTGGTTGCTGCACTTGCTGCGAAATTGTATCCCATTGAAATTTAAGGCTCTGCCTATTTGCAGGAGTATTGCCTGCCATTGCGAGAAGATCAGGACCTTTTCCGTTTCATCAGAGTCTCGAATCTTCAAGACAAGTTCCACTATATAGGCAATCTTGGTGGAAAAGTCACCAGCTATGGACTTGTGGGCACCACGGCGTATCGAGTAATACAATCTTTAAGGAAAATTGTATTTAAAATGTATTTATTTAAGGCTTTTTGGTGATGACTTACTGTGGCGAGTCCTGGCGACAAAGCGGGCACTTGGTCCCTTCTCCTTTGTCCAATCTGCTGCGCATGGTATCCAGGCAGTGTTGGCATACAAAGTGGCCACAAACCATCATCACGTACTGGAAAAGAGGTTAAACATTTTACCAAAAACTAAATATTAGTTATAAAGCAAGACATCACTCACCCTCAAATCGTCCTGGGTCTGGCAGATGGGACAGGGCTTGTCGGTGGCATCCTCCTTGAGGTGCTTGAGGTACTTCAGCCTGCCGCAAAGGCGTGTAAAGTTCAGCTGCGCCTCATTCAGATTGGACAAATTAAACTGCAGCTGCTCCTCCAGCTGGCAATGGTGGATCCGGTAGTTGGACTGCTTCTCAGGATCATCGGTGAGCAGAATGCGCATACGGCACATCTCCAGCTCATCAAAGGCCTTGACCATGTACTCGACTTCGATCCAGTACTTGATCTGGCACTTGACCAGGCTTTGCAAGGAGGCAAGAACCTCTAGCTTATTTTGGCACTCGAGTTGCCATTCGCTAAAGTCGGGTTTTAAGCGGACAAAGGCAAAGATGGCTAAGGGAAAGGAGGTTAAAATAACATCATATACTTTCTTGTTATACCCTTGCAGGGTATTATAATTTCAGTCAGAAGTTTGCAACGCAGTGAAGGAGACGTTTCCGACCCTATAAAGTATATATATTCTTGATCAGCATTAACAGGGGAATCTTTCTAGATATGCCAGGAAGAAATCGATTTTTTGGCCATTTTTGCAAAATTTTATAAGGGGTTACATCATTGAAATTTTTGATTTTGATAAAAAATTGAATTTTCAAAATTTTTAAATGAAGTATGCAGATTTATTAACTGTAGAAAATCTTGCACAGAACAGTTTTCCGATTTAAAATTAATGCTCTTTTGGCCGAGTTATGATATTTTTAATTAAAAAAAAAAATTAAGAAGTTTTTAAATATAAAAAATCAGATTTTATAATACAAAATAATATTTTTCTACGTGAAGGAATCATTTTCGACCCCATAAACCATATATATTCTTGATCAGCATCAACAGGGGAATCTTTCTAGACGTGTCCGGAAGAAATCGATTTTTTGGCCATTTTTGCAAAATTTGTTAAGGGGTTACATCATTAAAATTAGCAAAAATGGCCAAAAATTTTGATTTCTTAAAATTTAAAATTTGGTATGCAGGGTTTTTAAATGAATAAAAACTAACACAAAACTGCTTTCCGAATCGAAATTAATGCATTTTTGGCTTAGTTATGATATATTTTAATTGTTACCTGCAAGGGTATACAAACTTTGGCTGGCCAAAGTTAGCTTTCTTTCTTGTTTTTCACTTACCTTTAATTAAACAAATCTCCAGACTGGGCTTCTCCAGACCCTCGGCAGCCAAAGCCTCTTCCTCGAGCTCCTTGGCAAACAGCAGGCACTCGAATTGGTTCAAGGAATCCCTGATCTTGCACAGGCGACAATGACGTTTCTTCTTGGGCTTTTCTGGTTTATCATAAGGCTTGTCTTCCTGTGGAATTTTAAGGTTATTTTTTAGGTAAAAAAGCAAAAGCCTTCCTGCTAAACTCACCAATATAACCGCCAAGTGACAATCGGTGACGCTGCCTATAAAGTTGATGATCTTCTGCGGGAGTCCATCTCCATTTTTAACAGACCCCCAAGCTGACTGCATCACCTCCTTAAGGTACACAAACTCCAAGAGCAAAGTTTTCTTCAGTTTGTTTAGTTTTTGGTACCAAATATCCACATAATACACCAAACCTGCCATGCTGTCCACATCCCTGATCTTGTCCGCGGCTATGTTC
The DNA here is from genome assembly GCA_008042715.1 of Drosophila bocki. Taxonomy (NCBI): domain Eukaryota; kingdom Metazoa; phylum Arthropoda; class Insecta; order Diptera; family Drosophilidae; genus Drosophila; species Drosophila bocki. Next base: position 159,728 of record VNJY01003512.1, read on the forward strand.
TGGCGCATGAACTCTTCCAGCATCTTGTTCCACATGGCATTTTGCAGTGCAGGCTGATGGTGCACCACAGCGGAGAAGAGTTCAACGCAGTTGCTCTCGTTTTCCACTTCGAGTTGGTTTAGCTCTTTAAGCTTCGTTTCGTAGGCATTTAGAGCTGCCTCCAGGATAGCTGTGTTATCCTCCAGATACTTCCACTCCAAGCGCTTCAGTTGCGCTTGGAAGTTGAGCTTCTCCTGGTCGGAAAGCTGGTGGGGATTAGCAGCCAGCTCACTGGCCTGGAGGAGGTTGAATATGGCATGGATTTGGAGGACGCTGTCCACCCTGCAAAAGGAAGAAGATGTAAGCAGGGAAAAGAGGGGGAAAACTAATACCCACGATATATTCTCCTGGTTGTAGTCCTCGGCCAGCTTTAAGACCAGCTTGTAGTACCTAATGGCCTCGGCAAAGTCCTCCCGTATAAAGTGTATTGAGGCCAGGCCATTGTAGGAGGAGGCCCAGCTACGCAGCTCTGTTTTGCACTCAATTTCATTGTTGGACTTCAATCTGGCCAGGAGCTCTTGAGGATTTAGGTAACAATTGCTGGCCACATGGCTATTGATTACCACTGGCACCGAGCAGGTCTGGCGAATGCGCAAAAAGGGCTTGAGGATAAGGCGCAGCAATTGCGGCGAGATGGCCGCCAAGGAGGAGGAGGAGCTGTTGTCTGCCTTACAACCCGTATGCTTGGCCACGGCTTCCAGGAACTGTTGATGGCACTTCTGGTGCTCCTCCCTGTAGTACAAGGACTCCACATTGCTCAGTTCCAGACGATGCACCACTTGAGTCTGGGGAGGAATGCCCAGTTCGTGCTCTACTTTGGACTTGCAGGTGCGCCACAAGCTAAGCTCTAGGACCTCCAGCAAAGGTTCCGGCTTGAAGTTCAACTGAAAGGCCTTGTCTATGGTCTGCCAGGCCTCTGGGGGACGGCAGGCTTCCGTGCGACCCACAAACTCTAGCAGGGGCTTCAGGTCATCAATGGTGCCGGTCACCGCCCAGCGGTTAATGGCAGGCAGCAGCCTAACCATCTCTGCAGCCTGCGAGGTGGTGCTCTCCACCATCTGAGCCTCGTCCAGGCACACCCGCCACCAGTTGACCATCAGCAGCGGGCAGCTGGGCCGCATGTACTGCTGCTGGTGACGCATTTGCCGATCCGACTTTTTGTCCGCCGTGTGATGAATCTCGTTGCGGAGTATGCTGTAGTCCGTGAGCACCACATCGTACTGGGCCAGCTCCAGGGGATTCACCCAGCTGCCGGCATGCAAGCCGCGATACAACAAAACCTTTAAGCCCGGCGAGATGTGCTTCTTCATTTCGTGAAACCACTGCATCTTGATGGCACTGGGTGAAACTATGAAGGTGGCTCCAGTTTCCACCAAGATCTCCCTGGTCTTTGCCAGCTCGGACCAACATTCAGGACACAGGTGAGGCAGGTACTCGGCGGTACTCCGAGTGCCCATGCAGTGTTTATGCTGCCAGCGACCACACTTGCTGCACTGCATCCTGGCTCCACCCTTTCTCAAGCAGATGCAGAAATCCTGCCTGCCCTCTTTGCGCTTCCTTTTCAGCGGCAGCTCGTCGCCCAAGTCGTCCAAGAGCCGGAGCCAGTAGTCGTTTCTATAGGCTTCCTTGGGTCGGGGATTTAGCAGCAACATGGCCAGGAACTCCACGGTCTTGCCCAGACCCATTTCGTCGGCCAGAATGCCGCCAGGGGGCAGGCAAATCTTGGGCAGCTCCTCCTCGTAAGGGTAGAACTGCAGGCAGTAGTTGTGCTTGAAGACGCGACTTTGTCCGTCGACGGCTTGCAGGGGCGTGTACTTGGCGGGCAGCTCTGTTGGGCGCTGCTCCCGGCCCAGCATCCAGGAGACCGTACGCTCCTGGTACTTCCTTAAGCGCGACTGAAATCGTTGTGGCAAAACCAAAGCCGTCTCCTGGTTTGGATCCGCTGCCTGGCGATGCCTTTCGTAGAGAGCATCGAACAGCTTTGTGCTCACATAGGTCTTGAGGGGCTGCTTGTGTTCCAGCTCTTGGCGAGCCACCTCGAACTCCAGGCTGTTCGCGTAATCCTTGAACACCAGCGGGAGCAGGATCTCGGCCAGTTCCAGCTCGATGGGACGGATTCGGATGTGGGTCTGCTCATGGCGAAGCACCAAGGTCCATTGGCCAGTGTCCTGCTGGATGGCCCTAAAGCACAGCCTCCTGGTGCGTGCTTTCTGGCCTAAAATTGATCATTAAATTCATTGTTTCCTGAGAAATCTGAAATCTACTCACATTTTTGCACGGCAATCACAATAACGTCGGCGTGCTCGGCCAGAAATTCCTTGATTCGCCATCGCCGCTTGAGGCAACAGAACTCTGAGGGATGCTCTGGGTCCTCCAAATCAAGGATTTCATCGGCAATTTCGCATAAAACAATGCCGCTATCCATTAAATGCTGTTTTTAAATATTTTAAACCTTTTAAATAAAAACACCAAAGCCTGTTAAGGACTTTTGTGGATTTTCCATGTTTACACCAACGGTCACACTACAAATTTGCGTGGATTGTGTGGATCGATAAATAAATCGATAGATAAAAAAAATAATACAACAAATTTGAAACATTTACTTGGTTTGTATATAATTTTCCATTCAAATTAAATTTAACATGATATTTTTTTAGTTTTAAGATTATAAATTAAGCAACAAATTTTGTGAGATATTCAGTTCCTCGAAAATATAAATTAAATAAAAACTTAATCGTCCGTATTATTGTTTAAAAAATAAAAAAATTAATTGATCATTGAATAATTCGATTTTTACGATTTTAAATTAAAAAAACTGCGTCTGGTTTTTGTCAGTGTACTTCCACTTCAACGATATATCGATAGTGAAGAACAAAAATTGAGCTATCGCCCTGCACAGCCTCGATAGTGGCTACTATCGATACTTACTATCGAAGATTTTCCACCTCTACGAAGCAGTGAAGAAAATTATAGCGTGGTTTTTTCGGTAGAAAAACAATTAAAAGTGCAACAAATAGTGAGAAAAACAAAGTCCAACCAACTCGTAAGTGCACCCGCCACGCCCACGCACCCAAACGAAGGGCAGTTAAGGGGCGGTAACTCGTTTTTCGGTCCGCATTCGTAGTGTATATGTGGGCCTGCTTGGCATAATTACAAAAATTTACGCATTACTTTGTTGTTGCTTGTGTGTCCCCCGGCAGTGTGATTTAATTGAGCGACTCCCGCGTCTGGTTCTCCTCCACTCTGATCCTGATTCCGCAGAGCCCCGTGCATGCCCAGTCAGCGACGACCCAGCGACGCCCGAGCCCAAGCGATCCGCGAGCCCAGCGAAGAGATATCTTGATTTTTTTCGCCCCAGCCTGAAAGTGTCACCGCCAAGACGTACGTGCGAAAAATGTTTTGGGACAAGGGTTATGCGCCCTCCGCGAATATAGAAGCGCTGCTGGAGAAGGAGGTGGGTTGGGGAGGTTACACACCCCCCCTAAAACTCCTGATGGAAACTTACTGCTACTTATTGCCTACCCCCTTAGAATTCCACGCTGGAGGAATTCCTGGACGAGGAGGACATACTTCAGGAGTGCAAAACGCAAAAGAAGAATCTGGTCAACTATTTTACACGTCCCGAGGTCATCAGGCGACTGGTGGAGCTGATCACAACCGAGCCCTCTGAAGATGTGCCCATGTCGCAGCGTTTCCGCTATGCCAACATGTCCTGTGAGATACTCACACTGTAAGTGCTGAGTGTCCTGATGTCCTGGTAACCTCGTAACCCTGTGTGTTTGTAGTGGCCTGCCGTCCCTGGATGAGAAGCTGCTGACCGATGCGGAGACTTTGCAGCTGCTGTATTCATATCTGGAAAAGGAACCACCGTTAAATCCATTGCTATCATCGTTTTTTAGCAAAACGTTTAGCATGCTCTTTACCAAAAAGCCTGAACAAGATTGGTTTTTGTATCAACACATGTGCCTACAACTCCTGGAGTATATTAAATCGCAGAAGACCTTTTTGGATTACATTTGCAAACACTTTGACACACCGGTCATACCTGATCTGATAATGCAGATGATGAAGGACATTGAGGGTGGTCAGCTCAAGCGGAATCTATTCGAAGTGAGTTTTTAAGGATAATTTATTATATTTAATATAATATCTTAAATATTTCAATTTTCTAGTGGCTAACTGAAGATAAAATTGTTGAGAGACTGATTGCAATATTGCGTAATCCTCAAGAAACGGACAAACATGCTAATGTTGCCGACTTTTTCTGTGATCTTATTAACCAAGGGCGTCTAATGCGCCAAACCGAGCAGGAGAATGATTCATTTGAGCCGGCCTTTGAGGGCTCCAATCCCATACTAAAGACGATCGAGTCAGCGGAGACAATTGAAGCCTTGTTAAATGTGATTTTGGAACCAAACGCTCAAGAGAGCGCCATCTTATCAGGAATATCGGTTGTACTTACCCTCATCAAGCCAATTACCTTCAAGTGAGTTTTAAATATTATATATTATACATATTTTATATTATAACTTTACTTTGGCACAGAGATGAGCCCAATTCGGATAGGCAGCTGCTCTTGGAGAAGCGTGAGCTTGAATTCCATCAGGAAGTGCAGGAAACTGTGATCACTGTGATGGCGCCCCGCCTTCAAGAATTTGTTCATGTGCTCAAGAACCCGCCTGCGGTGAGTTTGGGTTTTTTAGATGTATTATGAAAACCGTCTTATATTTTCTTATATTTCTTTCTTTCCAGAAACCCACACTGGAGACCACGGCTGCTGTTCTGACGCCCCCCTTTGGCAAGACACGCCTTCAAGTGTGTCGTGTTTTTACCGCCCTGCTGGAGACCAAGCATGAGACCATTCAGCAAGCGTAAGTTTAGTATTTTTTAGAAAAAAACTAAACATAAACTAAAAATTTCTTGCCTTTTCATAGAATCTGCTCCACCGAGTATTTTAGCTTGCTGCTGGACTACTTCAAGCAGTATTGCTGGAACAACTTTCTGCACACCGAACTGGAAAAGGCTCTTCATTTGGTGTTTTACAATGAGCTGGCCAATGATAATACTGCTTCCACTGAAGTCACAGGCTTTCCCAGACCTCCAGGCTGGATTATCAATGCCATTCTCAATGTGGGCACAGAAACTGAGTTTGAAGAGCTAATGAATGCCCAGAATGAAGCTAAAAGAGCGGAGGCTGGCAAGGAAGTGAAACAGCAGGAGGCTAACATTGAAATTGAAGAGGCAAAGGAAAGAAATGAGGAAAAACAAGAGACTCCCATAGAAGTGGCAACCGAAGCTAAAGCTTCTCCTGCAGAGGAGGCAGAAAGTGATCTTGCCAAGCAGGAGAATGGAGAGGAGGTGGAGGTAGAGGTGGATAAAAGTGTACAAGAAGCAGAGCCAGAGCCAGCGCTCAATGATCTCGACAAGACCAAGACTTTGCCCAGTGCTCCACCCTCCGAAATGCAAACCCATGTGAGTTATTCAAGAAACCCTAACAAAATATATATATTAATTAAATTGTTTGCTTTCTTTTTAGTTGATTGTCAACTGCCAGTTGGTGTCCAAGCTGGTTGACTATTGGCAGCACAATGCGCAGGCGCAGTAAGTCATCATCAAGCTAAAACCCCTTAATCTTACCATTCAAACTCCATGATTCCCCCCCCCCGTGCAGATCTGCTGAAAAGGGTCGCCGTTTGGGCTATATGGGACACCTCATCAAAATACTACGCCACGTCACGAATTGTATATCCGCTTCTGAACATATCGCCGCCCTTATAGCCACTAGTTTGAGCAACGAAGATGAGCAAAAGCTTTGGCAATCGCTGATCGATGCAGAAGCCGGCGAGTTTACCCTGGCGGTCAAGCAGCAGACCAAACTGCTGGCCGACTGTAATCCGCATGAGGAGAACGAGTACAATGTGGGCTCCAAGGATTATCTGGGCGAGACGAATGCCTGGGATATTGGCACTTTGTCGTACAGCAACATGGGCTACAGTGATCTGGACAATACGTTGCAGGACATTGTCTTTACCATGGACAACGATCAGAATCTATTCCAGTTTGGACGCAACATTGACGACGAGGATGATGACGATGATGAGCATCATGGCGGTGATCACTCGGGCTCTGGCGATGGCCATGGTCACGGTCATGGTCACGGCATGTTCACCAAGAACTCTATTACGCTAAACAACCTTGCTGATCCTTGGGACATGGATGTCCAGTTCTCCGACATTCCCGGCGTGTCTGCCCAAATCAACACTGGCACCGCCAACTGGGGCACGGACTTTAATGCGGATAACTTTGCTGATTTTGATGCGCACTTTAGCACTTTTGGCAGTGATCTGGGTAAGCCTACCACTGCGCCGCCTGATGAGGAGGAGGAGGAGCAGCAGGTGGAACAGTCTACCCACGCTGGAGAGCCAGAGTCTCAGGAGCGGACAACTCCCAGCACTGACGATCAGCAGGCTGAGTACGACAATAATGCCAACGTGGAGAAGGCTATCAGTGACAAGTTGCTGGCCGAGTCAAGCCCTGTGGAGACTGCCTCGATTGTCACTAGGCTGCAGTCGGTGCTGCTGGACGGCGAAGAGGACTACGAGGACGATGAGGGCATGTGGACCAAGCCCTTGGGTGGCGCCACGGAGGCCACGGAGCAGCCAACGCCCATTTCGAATGGACCAACCAGCAAAGTGAATGAATTGTGAGTGTGAATATTGCATTTAAGGGATTTTAAATATCGGTTTATATCGATAAGTTTACCCATTCCTACATGGGATAAAAGATTAATCGATTTATATAAATTCGATAATCGATAAAATCGATAAATATTAATTTATATTTAATTCCCATACCTAGATAGGATACTAGATTAATCGATTTGTATAAATTCGATAATCGATAATCGATAAAATCGATAAATATTAATTTATATTTAATTCCCATACCTAGATAGGATACTAGATTAATCGATTTGTATAAATTTGATAATCGATAAAATCGATAAATATAAATTTATATTTAATTTTTTTTTAAATATATTTTTGTTTTAATTTTTTTTAATATCGATTTACATTTATATATATTTTTTTGTGTATATATCATTATGTTTCAGTTGATAAAATTTGTTTTCCTTCAATTTCCCCATTTTAAACATTGCAGCAACCATGCCAACGACAACAGCAGCAGCAACGTGGACGGTCAACAGCAGCATATCCACGAGCAGGCCAACATCACAACAGCGGAGCAACAGAAACTGGCCGCTAGCGCCAAGACGAACAATGTGGAAATAGCCACAACAACCACATAAAATGCATCTCTCACCCCGCACGCACCAACGCAATTGTAAAAAACAAAAACAGAAAAAACAAAATGCCTTTGATTTGCTCTTCGGTCATTCTTCTACAACATAATCATGCATACATATTTATATGGATATAGATACCACATACTACTATATACTACCTATACGTACATATTTAGCAGGCTGCAAAGTACAACAAATGATTTGTATTGTATTAGCAAAAGGCCGAAGCCCGCCCAAAAAAACCAAAAGGAAAAACAAAAAAACTCGAAAAACACAAAAAAACTTTAAGAAAACAAACAAAAACTACAAAAAAAAAAAAATTGTTCAAAGTATGTTGTTGATTCCTTCTGCTCCTCGCTCATATTGCCAATTATTTTAATTATTACTCCTCCTTCGTGTTTCCTAATTAAGCCAACTTTGTATTTTGTTTGTAACTATATTAGTCTGTCGTCTTAGAGCGCCGCCACTTTCAATACTCTCCATGTGTTGGGCAACGAATGAGCATTACTTAAAGTACCAAAATTCAACGCAACGTCTTAGAATGCTTAGTTTTATATTATATTATATTATATGAGGATTATCTATCTATAAATATAATATTTTAAAATGGGGGCTGTCCATACATCACAAATGTCGGTATATATACATACGTCCTTTGCCCGAGAATAAGAGATATATAGACAGCCCCTCCACCACTATTATATCCCTGTATTTTTTAAATCGGAGACTTGTATTTATTGTATTTTGAGAACGAGAAAGCAAGGGCAATGCCAAAATACCAAACTAACAACCACACACACCAAAGACCATATAATAACAAGATGGCTAAAGTCCTCATCAGGTTCTTAAAACCTGAGCTTAAAAATATCTCTAAAGCGCCACCTACCTCTTGTGTTTTATCAAAATTTCAAGAGATCCTGGAACCATTCGTATGGCGTTACTCATCTTGTTATTATACGGTCTTTGCACACATGCTGCAAGCACAAAAAGTACGCTATACGCATTATGTATTAGAGAGAGGTAAGCAGATCTTTGCCATTATATATGACTTTGTTCGTATACAAATCGGTTAAACCAAAAAAAAAAAATATATAAATATGCTTTGTCGAAAGTACAAAAATCACACACTGAAAAGAACCTACAAAAAAATAGCAGAAATGCATAATGAACGAAGGCAAAGTAGGGACTTGAATGACTTACCACACCCCCGATCTACACAAGCCACAACAGCACTACCTATATGACTACTATATACGATTTCTATATATTTGCAACCAGAACCAAACGAAACGAAAACGAAATGAAACGAGAAATTCAAATGAAGACTTTCCAAGAAGACATTTTAAATTTACATTAAATATATTAATTTTTTTTTTTGTGAATGCTTTTTTATTTGCTTGACGACGCAGAAAGAAATATGAGAAAGGAAAAAGAAACAAATATGCCATCTTTTGCTTCCAAATAATTACAATTTAATTATGTTTACAAATAAAAACAGAAACTACTTTAAAAGTAAAATCGATGTTTGTTTTACACGAGACTTGCTCACCAAAAAAAATAAGAAAATAAATAAAAAAAGTATATATAAATAAATAAAATATAAAAAAAATGTAGACACGTAGCTTATATTTTAAGATGGGCAGCATATCAGGCACAGATGTGTGGAAACCTTAATAAAACACACCACTTCTCTTACCCACACATCCTAAGCTAAAATCCTCGTTTGCTGGTTTAATTAACAAACATTTGTTTAGGAAACAGTAAACCAGACACAATTTTGCACAAATTTCAACTGGCTTGCCTTTTATTTTTGCATAAAAACCAGAAAATGTATCAAAAACAACACAAGTAAAAAGCATATTGAAACATTTAAACTATCTCTGATGAAAAACTGTGATAATTAAATGAAGTTGCAGGGTATTTGATAAAGCAAACTTAATTTAAACAAAAATTGTAAAACATCAACTCTAATGGAAGAAAAATACAACAAAACACAGCCAACACATACGAGACACACTCACTCACTCACAGGTCAAGTTTATATGCGACACAATCAGGCAACAGGACACGTCTTAAGCAAACCAAGAACAGCAATAATGAGAACTGCAATGAAATCTAATTGAACGAGTTTTAATGTGTAGTCTGTAGCAGCTCCTTCCCCTCCCCCAGTTTCCCTAGCTTCTCTCACAAAACCAAGTACTAAAACTAAAACTAAACTTAAACTAGAGTTTAACTTAAATACTCATATCAAGCAGCGCCAATTGTAAACCTTGTACATAAAGAGAGCGTCAACAATTGTCCCCAGTATTGTCTTCCCCCTAGTTTTGGTGCCCAGAAGATGACGTTGATCCGAGTCCTTCCCTTGTGCATATGCCTTACTAAGAAGAACGAAAGATAAAACCACTTAGAGAGCCTAGTTATAGCCCGTATTCCCCTAGATATACATATAGTTTCACCTACATACTGTGTGTCTTTTAAATGTTAAGCAGCTGCAGCAAGCTTGATATACGAATAAAAATAAAACCAAAAGCGGAATTATAATAATAACTAAAAAACAAAAACAAAAAAACGATGTAGACAAAGTCTTGTGGGCAGCTTTAAGCATTTTGTTTGTCTAATTATAATAATTATATAAACTTGAATAAGAATACCAAACGTCCAAAGTTTTTATGCAAAACAAGAACTAAGAACTAACAATTGTGAACAAGAAAGTCTTCAGAAGAAACAGAATTTTACACACACATAAGAGTGCTGCAATCCCGTTAATTGTGTGTATATTCTAGAATATTTTGTAAGTGAGGTTGTAATTGTAATTTTCGTGGCGCAATTATTTGAGACAAAACGCAAGACGGGATGAGGAAAATTCTATTTTTTAAGAATGATAACGTATCGTACCAAAGACAATATAAAGAACAAGATGCTTAAGCAATAAATCGTCTGTCGTTACGCATCTTATTCCTTATATTCCCTTTGTACATTTTTTGGTCGTCTGTCTGTGTGTGTTCAGCAATTCAGTATTTCAATTAAGCCAATTCAATGAATACCCCCAAAAAGCAATGCTACAATGGTTTCCAACTGCGAACCACAGATAAAGAATTAAATATATAAAAAATCAATCGAATGTCTAATGCTCTAACTCTTTAATAAAAGAACCAGCGGGAACAACAACGAGGAAGAAGCAACTGTAATACCACAAAAATATAAAATTAATTACTTACAACTTCATACAGTAAATATATAAATATATATTTGACAAAAGGCATACGAAAAATAAAAAAATAAAAAATAAATCAAATTGTTAACGGATAATGGTTAATGGATATTTTGTTAAATGCGAAACTTTGAACGAATTACTAACCAACATAAAACATTAGCAAATAGTTAATGAGAAACCGAACCCAAGTGTGCTTCATGTATGAATTTATGTTAGATATTTACAACAACAATACGCGTATACATATTCCTAAACTAAACCAAGCCACATACAGAATTTGCATATTACTCTTAACGATTAACAACTATTGGTGTCTACATTATATATACTATACTATATATAAACTATACTTACTATATATATTACCTTTGTATATGTAAACCGAGTACAGACTTTTGAGAACTGTGAAACGTATCGTCAAATATCCGGAAACCGAAACCGAAACCGAAACAGACATATTTGTCAAAGCTACAAGTTGCTAATAATGAATATTAAATACGTTAAGTGCTCAAGGTGATAGCTGCACACTGGGGTGGACCTTTAGTGGGATTTAAGATCTCTCCCAAACTCTTTTTACTGGAAAAAAGTGGGGTAAGTGAGGGTTTGTTGAAAGTTAAAAGTTGTTTTGAAAGCCAGAGCTGACATTCAAGGCAAACTTCAATTAAAATGGGTCAACATGGCGTATGAGTAACATGAAAACTTTGTTAGGCCTTAAATTTCTAATTTATTTATTGCACGGTTTTATTTTTTTAGTCAGAAGCTTTCAGGATATTGAAGGAGCCATTTCTGACCCTATAAATCATATATATTCTTGATCAGCATAAAAAGCCGAGTCGATCTAGACTTGTTAGACAAAAAAAAAAAAATTTTTTTTGAAATTTTTTTTTTCAAAATTTGATAAGGGGTTACATCATTAAAATTCTCAAAAATCGACCAAAAATTTCGATACCTAAAAATTTTAAAATTTAAATGCTGATTTTTTAAGCTAGAAAAAACTAGCAAAGAAAATCTTTCCAAATTGAATTTAACGCCTTTTTGACTTAGATATGCTTTTTTAAGCTTTCAGTTATTAAAAAAAAAATCATAAAAAAATCATGGATAAAAATATATTTATTAGAAATGAAAAACATTGTAGAAATTTAATTTTTGTGAGATTTAAAATCATTTAAATGAGAAAGACAGTACTCTTTAGAGTACATAAAATGGTTGATAAGATCTATAATTCCAACAGGTCCACCCCACTGCACCCACACACACACACACACACACACACAACACTCACACAGTAACACACCCACACACAAATACTCGCCGCTTTGCTTGCCACACATTGTTTTTGGTCGAAACTCCAAAGAAATACTTTAAAGCAAATTACTAACCCCAAAGGGACACTCTGGAATCGCGATTTCTTGAGTAAGTGCCTTAAAAAATGACAGAGAAAGTAAAGAAAAATCTGAAGAAAACTTCGAGGATGATTTGTTTAGGGAGATGGAAATGGAAAATGGAAAATAGAAAGTGAAAACGTAATGAGAGGGAAGACCTTTGTTCAAAAAAAAAACTTTACTAAGTGTTAGCCCCCGTGCAAACCAAACTAAATGTAGTTCCATAAATCAAACAAACAGAATAGTTAACTCTACGCTCCGATCTATACTACAATAAGTGCATATATATACGTATTTAGTGTATGTCTTTACCTTAACTGTCGCATTTCTACACACAGGCATAGGCATTAATTAAGATTTGTATTTGTGAGTGTTTTTAAGGCCCCCGTCTACGTTTTGCTCAACGCACACACCACCCCAGACATACACACTAAACACACACTAAACAAACACCAAACAGAGACAGACACCTGCTTTACCCCAAGTTGAAGACAATTTGTGATTGTTTTGCATGTACCCTAACATTAAGCGAGTATACACGATTATATAAGGATCAAGATTCCGCCAAAAGCGGAAAACGTAAAGCGGAAACGGAAGCGAAAGCGAAGGCTATGGCGAAATTGTAAGCATAAAACTGTACGAGTAATAGCATTAATTGTCTAACAATAAGATTTGTGCATTATACGATAGAAATTCACTTTGAATTCGTATTGAAATTTATCAATAAAGCGATACTATTTGATTCATAAATTTTGGTTTAAGGATAATATTAAAGGGGATATAAAATGTTAAAAATTTATAGCTTAAATATTTATTTTTTTTTAAATATCTTTAATTTACAAATATTGACAGTAAAATGTAGCGTTCCAAGATCCTTTTCATTAATCCCTTTCCCAGCATTCAAAGCATAAATATTATATTATTTTACGTTTCTATTTTATTTTCCAACTTTAAATTAACTTTAAATTACATTTAAAAATTCTTTACTTTGTTTTGTACAAATTTCTTAGAGATAGTCCCAGTTTTATTTTAATTTCCTATCACAGCATTGCCCCAAAAAGAGTGCTAGAAGAACAAGATCAGCTCGATTTGGAAGTGGAGGCAGTGGCTACCCTAGAGCCTCCCGTCATGGTGGTCAAGGTGCTAGTACTAGTGCTGCTGGACTGAGAGCTGGACTGACTAGACCCACCATGCCGCGTCTCCATATGCCTCTGCAAATCCCTTCTCCTCGGAAAGGACTTGTTACAGAGATGGCACTGGTAGCCAGCATCCGCTTCCCCCTCAATATCTACATCGCTGCCAGCTCCTCTGGCTCCTCCACCTTCTCCAGTTCCCGTTCCACTACCAGGATGAGTTTGTAAGTGAAGACGCACGTGCTTGTTGAGATTGCTTGGATCGCCAAAGGGTCGCAGGCAAAACTTGCACTTGAGTGGCTTAAATCCCGTGTGGGTGCGTATGTGGATCTTGAGGCCGTACTTCCTGGAGTACACCTTGCCGCAGTAGATGCACAGGTGACCCTGCTTGGAGGCACCCATATTGCTGACTATGGCCTCGATCTGCGCAGCCGCGTTCATTGGATGCGCGGCCAACGGGGTGGCACTGGCCATGGAAATGGAGGGCAGATAGGACAGAGGACCCGTTGTACTCGTTGCCGTCGTCAAGGGCAATCCCTGGGCCAGGGCGGCGATCGGTCGAAAGGCGGAGAAGCGGGGTGGCATCTGAGGAGGTGGTGGCGGAGGCGAGTGCGAGGGCGAAGTCGAAGAGGTGGACGAGGCTGCCGGAGTGGGTGAGCCCTGGGTGACGACTGTCTGACTCCTGGCTGCTGCCTTTAAGGCATAGTGAAGGCGCATCCACAAGATGTCCATGGCACTGCGTCCACAGCCGAGGGCCAGGTGGATCTTCAGGGGATGTGGAGTCTCAAAGGTAAGGTGGCAAAGGTGGCAGGTATAGCGACTATTTCCTGGAAGAATTAAATAAGGATTATGATTAGGATTAGGTTGATATTTAATTAAAAAAAAAAAAACTTTTATAATTAAGAGATGTCTCTCAAGCCATGCCTACCTTGTATATTTAGGGGCGTCAGGAAGGGTATGCCCATTAGGAGCACTAGCTCCTCGCCAAACCAGGCCACGATCTCATCCTCCCGTGCCACATCCCTCACCAGGCGCACTCGCACCTGTCCGCCCTGCAGCTCGAAGATGGCATTGAAACTGTACACATCCTCAGAGAGCTTGATCTGCCGCAGCAGCGAGGCGGATATGATCAGTTCGCTATTGGCCATTTGACAGTGGCTACGTCCTCCGTCCGTGGGCGTGGCCGTCGAGCTAAGCAGGGCCGAAGTTGGCACGGGAATAGAGCAGGTATCCTTGGGCGTATACTGGGCTGTGTAGACCCCAGGGCGGGGATTACTCCTCACCCTCTTGGCGGGACTCGGTGCAGTGCTCGTTGTGGGTGTACTTGGCGTGGCCGCCAAGGAGGAGGAGGCAGTGCTAATGGTTGTGCTCGGCGAGAGACTGGTGCTCGGAAGCAGCTGCTCAATCCGGAAGATCAGGCTGGCCGAGGAGCGTTTCTGCTCCAGACTGTCCAGTTGAGCTGTCGTGTGCATCGTGCGCGTTCGAATTCGATTCTGCGTCCCAATTGGAAGCGACCATCCGTTTTTATACCATCCGTGGTCGCCGCATCCTGCTCCCTTATTTCGGATTTGCCACGGCCTTGCACGGCTGGCGGCAAGTGCAAGAATTCCCAGCCCAGAATCCAGTCCACCGGCACCGGCTATAGCCTCGACATAGCTACGCACTTTGCCGGCTCAGGCAGCAGAATCAGAATCATACCATTCCATCCCCCGGCTCATTTGGCATCCCTTTTTCTGGCGAGGTCCTGCCTGGTGGTTGCTCGGCAAGTGCAACATCATGTCCTCGCAATCACCAGAGCACTAAGCCAAGCTAAGCGTCCTGTAGCAGCAAGTGTGCGTATTCCGGCGCCGAAAAGTATACCCATCCTCCCCCTTTTTTGCAACTCTAGAAGTCCTTTATTTTGTTGGCTTTTGGGCTGCGCCCAAGGAAAATGTTTTTAATTGAAATTAAACGATCGTTTGTTGTTACCCCTCGCCTCCCCCTCGTGGCCGTGGTTGTTGTTGCTGTAATGCCACCATATACAAATCGCATTCGCCATCGTCAATGTCATTCTCGGCAAACTCCCTCCTTTGCTCTATTGTCAAGTTCCCCCTTTTCTATGAGGCTAATGCCATAATATATTGGCGTGTATCGTTTCACTATTTGCGGTTTGGGGTGGGTCGTGATTTCCGAGCTCTACGGTTTCAAGGAGCGGAGTGAGGGTAGAGTTAGGGGCCCATAAAATAGGGAAATTATTTAAATACATTTGCTTATTTTTTCTCAATATTAAAATATTAATATTTATTATTTATTAATAAATATTTTTATTTATTATTATTATTATTATTTATTAATAAAAAACGATCATTAGTATTATTTTATTTATTATTCCGAAATAAAATATTAATATCATTTTCTGTCTAAAAAAACTAACTTATTTTAATATATAAATAAATATAAATTAAATTAAATCAAAATTAAATTAAATCAAAATTAAATCAAAATTAAAAACGCCCCTGTTTTACCTTTTTCCAACCCTCATCCTTCCCTGCTGCGCTCCTGGCTAGCTGACAAATATGCTACGAGGCTAATGTTTTCATTATTGCGACACAATCGCTGCGGCAGCCCCTTCCCTTTCCTTCCCAAAAAATCCTGGCTGCCGAATCCCTTTCCAATCCTGGCCAGCCCTCTCCGCGAGCGATCAACAGGATAAAGCTGGGCAGGGAAAAAAACATGTGTTGCCAGTCACACAGCCGTCGCTCCGTTCCGCTCAAGGGGTTGGATTGGCCAGGGAGGGTAGGGGGGTGATGGGTACGGGCAACACCAACCCGGGCCAGGAGCAAGGTGTACCAGGGCAGGACCAATTCCGGCTTGGTGTTTGCTAGTCCTCCATAAGTAGGCCGTCGAGGGGATTTCATTTAAAGCATTTTAATTAGCAATTACAAAGTGCAGGGTGTGCAAGTATTTTATATTTAGGTTTAAAATTAATAAAAATTAATCTTAATACATTTAAAATATTATAGAAAAAATATTAAATAAAATATAAAAGTGAAAAGTAAAATTTTCCTATTAAAAACCCTTTACTTTCGGTAGTTATAGCCACCACCTCCTCCTTCCTCTTCATTGCCACCCGTCTCGTTGTCATCGCAGCCATGACAGCCTCCTCCGGCGGCCAGCTTGTCCAGCGCCTCCTGAATCTCAATTGGAATGGGGGGCGGTGTGGGCAGGTGATCTCCTTGGGGCTGGAAACCATTCTCATCTGCTATATAGGTCAGCATGATTTCGTCTCCCTCGGGACTTGTGTAGGAAAAGGAACCCTCGGCGGTCTGGGCCTCTGAACCCTTGTCTCCGGCATTCTTCAGGTAACCCATCTCCTCGGCCTTAATGCCGTTTCCGGTTTCATATTCATACTGTTTATATGAGAAAAATATATGTATTTATAATTTAATTAATTTACTTCATTAATTTTTTATTTTAATTAGTTGAATATTTATTTAAAAATTGCTCTCACCTTATAGGAGCCATCGGTGTTGACCTTGGACTCTAGCTTGATGATAGGAATAACCTCGCCTCCGCCTGCCTCTCCTCCTCCTCCGCCAGATGATCCTCCATTACCATTACCATTACCATTCCCTGGCGGCAGATAACCATTGCTTGGAGGCGGCTTGCCATTGCCATTCTTGGGCGGTGGTCCGTAGCTGGGCTTGGGCGGAGCTGATGGCGGCTTGCCATTGCCATTTTTGGGTGGAGGACCATAGCTCTTCGGCGGCGGTGGACGAGGAGGAGGAGCTGGAGGCTTGGCTGGCAGATATGTGGCTGGTGGAGGACGTGCACTGGGATAACCCGCCGGCTGGGCCCAGCTCCAACCCAAAGAGGCACAAACCAGAATAACCAAAGTGGTGGTCAGCTTCATTTCAAACACAAACTGTGGTCGGTGGTCAAGAGCTCCTGGGTTTTATACCGAGAGCATCAGGTGGTTTTGACCGCGAACTCTGGCCCAGGCATAGTCACGTGCCAAATGCAGCGAATTTGGAATCCAAAAAGGAGACCACAAACTGGGCCAATGCAAGTGCAGTGGCAAGTGCCGAAATCCCCACACAGTCAGGCCATCGGATTAGTTGGAGAGACTGACAAAGCGCTAATAAATCGAGTGTGCAATCATAGGAGGTGGTTACCCCTTCCTTCCTAATCGCTAAAAACAACAAAACCCGCCCGGCCACAAGCAAAAACTTTTAATTCAAAAGCAATTTTCAACAGGATCGGGCAACACCTGCATGACCAACCCGAAGGAAACCCTGAAACCGAATGCCACCCCGCCCGAAACCCTGGGCTAATGCACTTTGCCTGTTGCCAAGGGGTGCTAAGTCCTGGAATCAGGACGAGGGACGGAGGACAGCCAACAACAACGGCAGGGTTGTCGGCTTTAGTCAATCGTCTATTAACTTTTTGCCAGGCCAAGCACAGTGGTTTGGGGTTACCTAAAAAAGTGAGGGAAATTAAATTAAATAAATGAAAAAATTTATAAAAATATTATATTATAATTACAAAAATAAAAAAATATATATACATTTTTTACAGTGTTTGTAATTTGTAAAAGTTTAATTTCTGTATAATTATGATTTTTCAATTGAATTTAAAAATTTTATTTAAATATAAATTAAAATAAAATACATTTAAGGCTTAAATATTTAATTGATTTATTAATTATTTAATATTCAATATATCTATTAATTATATAATTCAAACTATTATTTAAAAACTTCATTAAATTAGTTAATTCTAAAATTTAATTAAGTAATGTAAGTCTCCTTCGCCTTAAACTGTTTCTTTCTTAATTATATACCTATAACAAATAGATTTTTACCACTGTGCCGTTGCGGCTGCTGTGTGTTGTGTGTGTGTTTATCATTTGGTGGCTCAGCTTGTGCCCGTCGTGTGGAGGATGCCGCTAATATATATAGAAACTTCCCCTCTGTAGAACGGCCCAGCTAATGGCAATGTCGTTTGCAGCTTGTCCTACTTGTAACGTGCTGGCGTCCAGCTGACGCGCTCCCAGGATACGGGACTCGGAGTGAACCTGTTCCTCTTGGCAGCGGCCGTCAGCTGTGGACTGCCATCAGGATATTCCACGGCTACGAAGGTCCTTTAGCCACCAAGCAACCACCAGTGGGGTGGACCAGGCAGAGCCGGCTGCTGCACCGGCTGCATAAACCAACAATTGTCGGTCTCCGGGTTCGATTCTTGGTCCTTGGTCCTTGGGTGGTGCTTGGGTTTTGGTCCTCGTTTAGCCACGCACCGATGGCACATATTCCACGCCCGCATTCGCAATCGCATTCGCATTTGCGTTCCATAAAGCGAATTCTGACGGCGCGGAACGATCTGATTGCGATTTTGGCGTTAATTTCGCTGAGGGTTGGTCCGATTAAGTTGCTCCGATCGGATCGGATCGCTTAAATAAACACATTTTTGGTTGAGGTCCGTTGATAAATTGCCCGCTGGCCCTCGATGACAGGCAGTGGTGGGTGGGTGATGAGGCGCGGGAAGCTGAGCAACTGTCGCTAAGAATATTTATTAAATATTTAAATAATATAGGTTTTGGGTAAACACCTAAAGCTGACTCATAAGAAATCGTTTAAATTAGTGCTTTAAATTAGTTTATTCTGCAAGATGTATTTATAAATATCAAGGTTGAGTCACAAATTTGCCTTAATATATCCATTAAAACAAAGTTTACAAAACAATCATTACCTTGTTTTGAAGCCTTAAAATTAACAGTTAAATTAAATCACAGAAACATTTAAAATAGTAATTAACATGAAGGGGATATAGACTTATTCTTTGGGTTTGATAAACATAATATTTATATCTATGAATTTAAGACACTTTTGTGTTTTATAAACCGCTTTTTAGTTTCTTATTTATTTTTAATTATTTCTTTTATATATTTCATCTTTCTTATATATTTTATTTTTATTTTTTTCTTTGTTACAATATTTAAAATTATTTATACCTTTAACAATATAATCAATATAAATGCATAAATAATATTATAATATAATTATGGTTTTTTTCTTATATTAAATTAATTTAAAATACCTTTATATTGGTTAATAATGCTTATTAAAAATATAAAAAATATACAAAATAAATAAATATATTCTTAATAATTAAAAATTTATTAATATATTCCTAAAGAGTACTCCCTATTCCAAATAATCCCCATTTTTCAACCATAATCACCTTTCTTCTTTGACTGCTTAGAACAAAAGTTGAGCCATAAACAATGACGTAATCTTATTCTGGCTGCGACTCAATGTTAAATAGCTAGCGGCGCAGATATTTGTTTTCATTATAATCCCAACTCTTTGACTTATTTTGGCTGCTTGGCTCATCTCGGACTCGCAGAATAACTTCAGTTGAAATCAGCCAACGAAACGGACAAGAACGCAGATCTATAGAGCTAAAAATAATTAAATTAAGCCAATAAAAAGCAATGAAAGGGGTAAATTTAATTACAGAGAATATATTTAAAACAATTTAAAAATAAAAAATATATTTTCTACCAAGTTGAAGCAGATTTTGTTGTTAGTATCGATGCTGACTTTGGTTTCATCGGCTTCTCTGGAGAAAGGCGAGCGGGAAGAGGCGCTCCATTTTGGGTAAGAGTTCAATCAACTTTATATTTTCTTAAAATTATTTATAATATATAATATAATTTATTATATATTAAATAATTTAAGCTTCCACACCGAAAACGGCCATCAGCGAAATGAGGACATCACCTACACAGTCCGACCGGAGACGGATGTGGATCCCAAGGAGCTGACCACGCCAAAGCCCGTGGAGTATCGTGGCGGTTATAGCTTCATCTCAGCCGATGGCTATCAGTATCAGGTCCTCTACAAGGCCAATAAAAATGGATTTCAACCCTATGTGACGGCCCACAAAATCAAACCGGATAAGAGTTAAGCAAACGTTTTCGCTGCCTTCATTTTTTGTGATAAATCATTAAAAAGTACGCATAATTTATCAGTGTATTAAGCGTGGCTCAAAAGCTCTTCTTTTCGGTGTTAAACTTGGCTTAAACAAAGCTCTGAAGAGAGCTGGGCTCTGCTCGTTAATCGTTAATCATTTCGAGATACACAGATTGCAACATTAACAGCATAAAAATGAGTTACTGTTTCTCTAGAAACCGGCTTTGGGTAGTTTGGACTATTACGATACGTTTGATTTTTATCAACAAAGGGAAACGTTTTTAAGGGAATTTTCTTTATCAATTAGATTTATTTTAAATAATGTGGTTATTTAAACTCTATAAAAAATTACCTTTAGCTTGATGTCTTCAACATTTCATATACACCTTTTTTAAAACAATTTTAATAGACTAAATAGAGTAGAATAAAAATTCTAATAAAAATATTACAGGTATATTTAACTAATAAAATTATTTAGAAAAAAGTCTCCAGTAAGAGTGTACACTATTCCCTCTCAGATAAAGACCAAACTTTCTTTCATTCCATGTGCTTGGGCGATTAGTTTTCCAATTTAAAGGCTTTTAAAATGTAATGCACATATATTTCTTGCTGACTTCCCATTGTATGAACTCATGAAACTCTTTTTCGGCTTTCGTTATGCAAATCCCATTTCCAATTCCAATTCCTCAGCCAAATCAAAATCTTGGATTGGGCAACCGCAGCGCGGCGTCTCCACGAAAAGCTTACTCAGCATTTTGTTTTGGACCAAACCATCAACTCATTATGGTCCGGACTCCGGAGCCATGTGTCTTATGCCAGTGGCCTCGAAGAAGACGCTTCATTGTGCTCCCAGCCGCCTAGGAAGCAAGTTGTATTTGTCCACCGTTAACCGCCATCAACTAATCCGCAATGAGTCTAAATCCACTGGCAGGCATCGGTCGTGCAAATGGCCAGAAGGAGTCCGGTCTCAATTTTAAGAGCATACTGGTCCAGGCCATCATCCTATTGGTGGCCTGTGTCCTATTCGGAGCCAATCTGAACTATGCCTCCTTTCCACCCGGCACTGTGATCGATATCAAGCTGGGCGATGTCACCCTGGAGCAGTTCAGTTATGTGCCCACACGCGATGGATACGAGTTCAAGTAGGTGTAGATTTTAGGTTTTTTAGAGGGAAAGTTGTCAGAGGAAAGAAAAGAAAGGAAAATTTAATATTATAAAAATTACATGGAAAAAATTTAAATTACCTTAAATTTAAATTAAAGAAATATAGTTTTAAATTACAAAAACGAAAAAACAACTTTAAACTTCTTCTTTAACTAAAAAAGAGATACATTTTGTTGTTTAAGATAAATTATACAGCCTTAAAATATTTAACATTGCAATTTTATCATATATTTTCTATCTTTAAATATTAATTAAAGTATAAATATTGAAATGATATGATATTTTATAAATATTCTTATAAAATTTAATATAAATTCAACTTTTAATGATCCTAAAAATATATAGAGCTAATCTCTAAAAATAGCACTCTTAAAATCCATAAAAAAACCTTAAAATAAAATTGTTAAATATTTAAATATTTAACTTTCTTAAAAATTATATTAAATTCCCCATTTCTTTTTATGTAATTAAATAACTAATTTCTCTTATTTCCCCCCTCCAGCTACACCCTTCCCGATGGCACTTTCCGCGATGAGATTGGCAAAGTGCTGACTGGATCCTCGGCTGCCCAGGATCTGGAGAATGCCAATAATCTGGCCAAGAACCATCGTCCCTCCCGTGAACAGGGCCTGAAGGTGCGCAAACTGTCCGGAAAATCGCTTTCCTCTCTGGCTGGTTAAGAGAACGTTTCCTACTAACTAACTTTCCATCACGAATTTATTACAACAGTCTGCCAACTGTTTTAGGCTAGTGTTTAAGATGAGCTGTTGTCCAAGCTGCAAGCAATAAAAAAAAAAAAAACAAAAATAACAAAAAACAATCAATACAAAATCGTCTCTCTGAAAACTAGTTTGTTGTGCAAGGGAATTGGTGTTGATAATATGCAAGCGAAATTACATAAATTCATGGTGATTAAGGAAATGCTGGGCAAATGTGTCGTCGAGTGGGTATGGCAATTTTTTATGGAGGGCCATAAACCTCTTTGCACTCAGGATAAGAGGAGATTTAAAAATTCTATGTAAATAAAGGTAAATGCTTGAAGATGTATTTTTTTTGTTTTTTTTTGCAATAGTTGCATATTTTAAGTTTTGTTTTATTAGCAAACAAAACCAACAAATTAATGCAGATTTTACTCAACATTTGATTAATGTTAGATGGAATTTCCATTTATTTTAAATCAAGTTTTAGTTTTTTTAATAAGCCCTTTAACATGATAATCCAAATAAACAAAAACGCCCGGAAAACTCACAATAAATATCGATAGGTTTTTTGTAATATTTAATATTTTTTTATATGTTAAATAAAGCTAGAACTTTGGTAAGACTTGCAGCCTTTCAGTTCCTTGTTTTAATTAAATCTCTAAAAATTAATGTTAATTATTATATTCATATTAAAGTCCCTAAAAAATAATTTATTCTATATAAATATTTAACAAATAAATCAAGAATATGTTTATAAGTACAACTAAAAGTCTTACCAAAATCAAGACAAATATTATACTAGCTTTATTATTTATCGATACATAAATAAATAAAAATTATTTTATATAAAGGTAATATTTTTTTAAGTTTCTTAAATATTTAATATTATTTTTGTTTACTTTCCGTATTTAAAATGTTTAAAATAAAAATAAAATATCATAAAAAGGATTTTATTTTATTTACTTAATATATTAACAAAGAAAATGTAATAAAATTTAAAATAAATCATATTTATTTGCATACTCTTAAAAGTATGTAAACTATAAGTTTATTATTTAAATCTTAATTTAAAAAAACACCTAAAAGTATGTAGCAATAAAAGCTTCAGCAAACCAAAGTCAAGTTTTTAGCCTAAGTCATTCGATTTGCTGCCTAAAAAGACTTGAGAACGACGAACTCGTTTGAGTTTAAGAAATGTCAGCCCATAAGTCTGAAAACATGTGATTCCCCTGGGAAATGAATAATATTATATAAATATTAAACTTTATAATTTTTAAACATATTTATATTATTTAAAAATGTATTATTATTATCTCTAGTATTTTTTAAACACAAAGAAAACCCTCTTCCGCTTAGGAGGAATTTCAAATTCTAAAGCTATTTCATCGGCAACATTCTGGTTATTTAATGACACAAAAAAACAAAAACCTGCTGTGCTAAACAAAAACACACACTTTAATGACTATTCACGGCAATCAATCGTTCCGTCAGAGTTTTTGGGGACCCAAGATGCGTTGCATTCGGGCCAGAAATAATCAAACAAATATAGTCAAAGTCTGCAATAAAATTAAATTATACGCACGATTCTGAATGTCAGGTGTCAGCCGAAGAATTTGTGTGTTTTTTCTTATTTTTTGCTCTTTTTGCTAAATGCAAATATTACGAAACGAGCGTTGGTCATAGTGATAAAAAAGAAATGAAAAAACAACAGCAATGTGACATTTACATATTTAAATGGGGGGCTGACGGCGGGGCTAGAGCCGGCGAGGGACCGGCTATTAAAACATTGCCATTAACGTTCAAGTGCTAATTTCGCAGACCCAGTTGAAGAGGAGACGAGCTGAACGTGAAAACGGGCAAAAACCCGAAACGGAATCTTCGATTTCAGCTGAAGAGTAAACTGAGAAAAATGTTTTTTAATTTTTATTTAGGAATTTTTTGGTTTAAAAATAGGTTTAAAATATTTAAGAGATTTTTGGGAATTTATTTTGGGGCAATAAAAATGATTTAATATTTAGAAAAATGTAAACTACAATTTTACTTAAATTAAATAATAAAGTATTACTTTAATATCAATTTAAATTGTTAAATAAAACTTATTAATTTATAAATTTTATATTAATATTTTAATTATTCATTTTTATTAATAAATATTATTTTATATTAATATAAAATTAATAAATTAATAAGTCTTATTTAACAATTTAAATGAATATTAAAATAATACTTTATTATTAATTTATTAATTTTATATTAATATTTTAATTATTGATTTTTATTAATAAATATTATTTGATAATAATATATAAATTAAATCCGACTAATAACTATTATTACCTTTTCTTAACAAATAAAACTCTGTTTTAAAAGCAAAATAATATTAAATTTAAAGGCCAAATCTTTATGAAAAATATATCAAACTCAAGTAATATTTTTTTAAATTATTTAGTATTTTTCTCTGTGTATTTGAGTCCCCAAAAAACCAATCCGAAGCCGGTCTTACCAAGTTCGGCAAGGTGCGTACGCGCGTTGGCAACGCTCGAAAGTCAGGCCAAAACGGCAGCTGAATGGGCAGATGGACCGCTGGACCAATGGAGGGACAGATGGCTGGCCAGAGAGCGAGAGATGGACAGCTGGACAGCAGACGTTGGAGCAGCATCTGGCGCTGACCTTGAAGACGTAAATGTGAAGACGCATCTACATAAATATCTATTGTATGGGCCAGAGTCTGGTCTGGTCTTTGTGTATTGAAAGCGACAGCTGAAAAACCTGTCGATTGTGTCTTGATTAGAACAGTTATGTAAATGATTTTCTATATATATATTTTGCACAAAAAACTATATACATTTCGATAAGGAAGAACATCGAAATGTGTGAATGACAACGCCCCCCCTGAAGCAAATGATTAGCACTAGCAGCGATCGATCAAAGCCAGATTAATTATGCAAATCCAGCATGATAAATGCAGCAGCCGTTGCAGATGCCCTCCAAAAGCCACGCCATGGAAAAAGAGACCCACGAGAGACCCAAATGCGAGTTATAAATATTATGCAGTCACGAAATGAATGGATTCAGATCCATTTTCAAGGGCCCCCCTTGTGCTGCTCAAGTTCAAGTCGTAGGCGGTGGCCTAACCCAATTAATTAAGTCTTTAATTTATTAGTTCATTTAGGGGGAGCATCCACATTAATTATGGAGTTACAAGTTTACTTTTAAATTTATTTATATTTATTATTTTTGGTGTTTACTTTTATCATTGCCAATTTTAGTTTTCTGAGAGAAATATCTATCTAAAATATATGTTTATATTCTTCTTTTATTTCTGCTTTAATTTAATTATTCACCTGCTAATTTTTAACATTTTTAAGGAATAAAATCAAGTGGAAAAATGGTCAAAATGTCAAAGGCCTAGACTGCCTAAAGAATAGATCTCTCGTAAGGCATTTGAGGAAATGCCAAAATAACCATGTACAACACCCATTCGATAGCAACCCAAAGATGAAGACGTTGATGGCACAGTTGGCGGGCAATTCGTGGGTCACATCCATAGGCTGGAGAAGGAGGATGGTACACAGAACACAACCGTGGTCAATCAGAGGCCGAAAACCCGAATGACCGGATCGAAGTAGCCGGCCTGTAGCGGTCAACGAAGGTGGCATAAATTGGCAAACAGAAACAGAAACCGAGAGTCAGACAGACAGAAAAAAACAACAAAAGTCAAAACCGAGATTTAAATTGCATGCGAGAGCGTAGTGTAGTTGTAGGTTATTCGATGTATTTTTTATTTTTATTTCCAGCTGCTTTTGGCGCTTGTTACCGGGCAGGCACATCAATCTGTAAAGGCCGTTGCATATGCCAAAAGTCAACTTGCGGTTCCACCATCTCCGCCACCAAAGTATGCATGCACTTTGGCCATCACACATGGCTCATTCTCCAGCTCGCCACCATCTCCGTCTCCGTTGCCGTGTCCATGTCTTGAACTTGCTGCCCTGCAAATTGCTGTTGACAGCACTTGAACTTAGTTCCGTGGATGCCTTACGTGGATTTAAAGTTTATGAATTGGCTGCTGGAAGGCAGATCTGGTTCTGTTTCTGGCTTCCCAGGGTTCTGACTGAGGTATTCCCCCGGTGGCTGGCCAATTCGGTAAGCAACCTTTTCCCCCAATACATCATCTTGAACTTTTTGGAGGCTGTCACTGGGAGAAAATGTGGAGAACTATACAGCTTTTTTTAATATTTTATGTTTCTATCTCTTTAAATCTTTTCAAAAATAAATTACCTAGACGTTTTCCCGTCAAGAGCAATTAATGCTTGTTAAAAATGTACTGAAAATGGCAATTAAAAAAAGCAATTACATAAATCGGAAATTATAGATAAATTACAGGTAGAACACTTACCCGGAGAAGCGTGCTTTTTTCCGAAGCCTGTCTATATCGAATCTGACTTTTTTCGAGTGTGGGTGCAGAGCGATAATAGTAATACCTTAGGATGAGTATGCCGCGGCACAAAGCCGCTTTAAATGTTACTTGTCGCAGCGACTTTGGCGACTCCGGTGCATCGCTGGCAATTGAAAAAGTAAAAAAAAAAAATACAAAAAAATAAGAAAAATACTTGTAGAGAAAAACATTTAGCCGGCACTGGCGCACTGGCTTCTTCGACAATTGTGCAAATTTATGACGTTGGCAAATGCGGCTGCGCGGTGCAGTATAAAATGCAGTGGCCAGCGTTGCAGAGCCACCATTAGACAGCCGCCAGTTAGTGTGCCAGCAAATCCCCGAGAACGCGAACCGAACACCCAACATGATGAAATTGGTAGGACTGCCGTGCAGTGGATATCGATCACTTCGCAGGATAATCAGAACAGGATAACCTCTAACCTCGCCTCACTCCTCCTCCTTCCAGATGCTAGTCGTTGGCTCGATGGCCCTGCTTCTGGCTGTGGCCAGCGCCCGGCCCCAGGGCGACGTGGAGGTGGTGGAGTACGAGTCGGAGAACATCGGCCTCGGCGGCTACAAGTTCAGCTACAAGCTCAGCGATGGAACTAGCCGCACGGAGGAGGGTGTGGTCAACAATGCGGGCACCGAAAACGAATCCATCTCCATTCGTGGCTCCGTCAGCTGGGTGGCTCCCGATGGTCAAACGTACACCATTAATTTTGTGGCCGACGAGAATGGTTTCCAGCCGGAGGGCGCCCATCTGCCCAAGTAGAGGCGGCCTCAAAAAATTACAAAAAATAATAATTAAACCCCATCCCCGGCCATAGAGTGAGGTGCTAAGGTCCTGGCCGCTGCCAGCTGTCCCTCGTCCCGTGGCAGCTGGCCAAGTCGGTCAGTTGTTGGCCTTTAAGGTTAGTTAGTGATCAGTCAGTCAGTCAGTCAGTCAAGTCAGTGTCGTGCATTGTTTCTCTATTCCTTGTTACTCGCATTAAAGCCGATCTTTTGATTCTCGAAATAATGGTGGTTTTCTTTTGGGTGCGGCAAAGGATGTTCTATGGATTATATATCCAGGATACAGAGGACCTTTGGTAATTATAAATATATGAATATACCTTCCAAATGTGCTGATTATTTTAAGAAAAAATCCAAGACTTTCACATAATTCATTGCATTTTTCATTTAATATATTTAATATATTTATTTAATAAAATACAAGATCTAATTTTCTTTCCGTGTTGCTCTAACAATACTCTTTTCTTGGTTGAAAACCCTCTTTTTTTTAGCTTTTACCCTCCAATCTAGTTTATGTACAAGGATCTAAGTACTAAGACACAGCTTAGGGGGCCTGGGGAATGTGAGCTCCCTGGGGCTGGAATCCATTCTCATCGGCCACATAGGTAATGGAGTAGGTCTGTCCATCGTCGCCCACATAGCTAAAGGAGCCGGCCACCTGAAGGGCATCCTCCTCGGGGCCCAGATTCTTCAGGCTGCCGTGCTGCTCCTGCTTGGTGCCATCGCTGGTCTCAAAGTTGTAATTGTAGCTGTCGGCATTGACCTCGGAGGCTAAATTCACAATCTCGGCTTCCGGGGCGGGAGCGGCCAGGCAGAGAGCCAACGAAAGGCAGGCGAACACGAGGATGCACTTCATCTTGTGGGTTTTTTGGGTGGTTTTTAACAGCTTACTGAGGTATTGATCCCCGGAGGTAAGCCTTTTATAGGTCTACAGACCAGAAAGAGACTAATGCAATTAGCACTTGAAGTCACTTCGCCTGGTGTTAATTGAATCTCCACTAGAAAAAGTCAAATCAAATCAATCGAATCGGACGAGTATCAGAACTCGACACTATATCAAAGAATCATTTAATACTTATTCTAGATATATAAAAGCGAAACACTTTCCTGGTGAGTCCACGACTATTTAGGCTTTCGGTTTCTATAGACTTCGAAGCTAATTTTCATGCACATATTTTATCAGCCAAAATTATGAACCACTTTAAGCTAAACTCTGTCTGCGTTTAGCCATTAAAATCAAACAAGTTTTTAGGCCTATGTTTGGACCTAAAATGCTCGGACTATAAATAGGCGGGCTATAGGCCTAGATACTTTAGTAATCTTTGAGTCTTCAACGATCAACGCCTAAACCTTCAACATGAAATTCGCCGTCGTTCTTGCCTTCGCCGCACTCTTCGCCGTGGCCGCCGCGCGCCCCAATGCCGATGCTGTGGTCGAGCTCCTGCGCTCGGATGTCCAGCCCGATGGCTACGATTTTGCGTAAGTCACTGCCTCCACAGACATCAGTTCCAGCCAAGGATTAAGCCAATTTGTTTTTTTAACAGGCTGAAGACTAGCGATGGCACTTCAAAGCAGGAGTCGGGAGTGTTGACCAACCCTGGAGCCGAGAATGAGGCCATCGCCGTCAAGGGATCCTTCTCCTTTGTGGCTGATGATGGCCAGACCTACACCGTCAACTACATCGCCGATGAGAACGGTTTCCAGCCCCAAGGTGCTCATTTGCCCGTTGCCCCCGAGGCCTAAGTTTTAGGAGTTTAATAAATTGTTTATAAAAAATGAAATTACCTATCTTTTGATTTTCAACGAGAAGACAGTGCAAATACCTGGGGATTGGGTTCCATCTATCAGTTTAACTCAACTTTAACTAATTTATTAATTAAATAATTAAATAAATGATTTAAATTATAATAACAGAATATCAACAATAACTAAAATTGAAATTTGGATCAGCAAGTTATAGTTTCTTAAAACCAATCAGTAATATACCAAAAAGGGCTCTCCATTAGCATTATTTTAAACCAATTTAAATATTTTTTTGGTTAAATTGTTCATTATTTATAAGTATAGTGAGATTGATTTGGATTCACATAAATCGAAATTATTTTTTTATAAACAGAATTATTTTTAGCAGAGTCAGAATTTGAGTCAGATTTCAAAGATGAGTTGAAACTTATATTTTATGTATTTTTATATAAATTTCAAAAATAAAAACATCATTTTTAAACTGACTGAGTAATTAGCATAATTCCTTATGACAACACAATTCCTTATGCTAATAAAATAAATACAAGAAAATTATTATCGAAATTAAATCTATAAATAAAGTTCTTAAACTTTACAGGTACAGGTATAACAGTACTCAAGAAATATTTTTTTTTGCATTTTATAAGGTTTGAATTTCCAAATTCAATTTATTTTGTTTTGTCAATGTTAATAATAAATTATTATTAATAATGATGGAATACATTACAGTGCTAAGTTGATAAATAAAAAACCAAAAAAAGGAATTTCATTTTGTGTGTTTCCATTCTGAAATGTTAAAGATGTATATAGAAACAGATTTAGAACTTTGTAAAAATGACTTATTTAAAAGAGAAATATGTATACAAATATACATAAATAAGTATTGATTTTTTATAATCAAGTTTTTAAAACTAACTCTATTTTTAAGTTTTCATTTCATAAAAATAGTAATTTCAATACAGTTTCCGTCCTTTATATTATTCCTCCTCCCTTCACCCATTAAAATATTTTCTGTTTTTTTTTATAAACAATTTATTTAACTTCTAAAACTTAGGCCTCAGGGGCAACGGGCAGATGAGCACCGGAGGGCTGGAAACCGTTCTCATCGGCGATGTAGTTGACGGTGTAGGTCTGGCCATCATCAGCCACGAAGGAGAAGGATCCCTTGACGACGATGGCCTCCTGCTCGGTTCCAGCGTTCTTCAGCTGTCCCTGCTCCTGCTTTGAAGTGCCGTCGCTGGTCTCCAAACTGTAAGGAGGAATATTGGTATAATTAAGGATTTGTATTGAGAATATCAATCATATTTCAAACTAATTAATTAATACGCTTCATATTACAATTGGGAAAAGCAAGGAAAGCGTTGGCACATCCAGGCATTCAATAGTAGGATGTTTTCTCGAAAATATCACAAGTGTTCCCGTTCAATGTAGAAGATTCTTGAGCCAGGCTTAATCCTTATGATCCAGATTGGAAGGACACTTACGCAAAATTGTAGCCCTCGGGTCCGACATCGGACTCCGATCGAAGGACCGTAGCATCCTGAGGAGGAGCGGCCATGGCCACGGCGAAGAGGGCGGCGAAGGCAAGGACGACGGCAAATTTCATGGTGAAGGCTGGGACGTTGATCGTTGAAGACTCAAAGATTACTATACTGATCGGCTCTGCTGGTAGGCTTTTTATAGTTTTAGAAATTTGGTGCTGGGCATAATAGGCCGTACGCAGCAACCGAAACTAGTTTTACGCGCGGTTAAATTAATGAAACTATCAAAGAAAAGAGAAGAAACCCTACTGAATATGATTAAAAAATATGGTTTTGTTTGTGGACCAATTATCAATTGGTTGTTACCAATAAAAATCAAATTCAATGTTTAGTATGTTTGTTCTCGATAGAATAAAACTATAAACAAATGCAAATGGCACTGCTCTTTGCCTTTATATAAAAGTAATTTAAAAGAGAAAAATTATTGCCAAATAATTTAAGCAAAAAATTGTAAAAATATAAGCTTATTGCTGTTATTTTGGGAGACTAGGAAAAATTGCAGGTAAGCCACAAATGGTATTTATATAACCAGAAAGGAATTATTACAACATAGAAAAGGCGATAGGAAAGGAAGGTATAGGAAGGATAGGTTACTCCTTGTCGAGATTTTAAAAGACTTAAGCTTCTCTGTTGTGATGATAAAGGCAAAGAAAGACAAAGAAAGTTTAAGCAACTGTTTTTGTGGGCCAAACGGGAGACGGTGAAGTTCTCGAAGGTCTTATCAACCCACGAGAAGGATCTTTAACCAAGGGGTCCCTCGTGGTTGGTTCTCACATCCAGGTTGATGCTGGTTCAGTTGCTAGTTTCCAGGTCTTGTAAGCCAGGACATCGAAGTCCAGGCGCAGGATCTGAGAAACTCCTTGGTATTATGTATCCATTTTTATGCAGACATTTCTAAAACTCAGTGCCATGTTATTTGCAATTAACAATCATTTTATTTTAGTCTCTGAATGAACAAATTTCTAGCAAGGATCGACAGTTGATTTAAGCAACTGGGGCCACGGGCAGATGGGCGCCCGAGGGCTGGAATCCGTTCTCATCGGCCACATAGGTGACGGTGAACTTCTCGCCGGTCTTCTCATCAACCCAGGAGTAGGAGCCGTGGACAACGGCGGCCTCGTGCTCGGTGCCGACATTCTTGAGGACACCATCATAGTTGATGTTGGTTCCGTCGCTGGTCTCCAGGTTGGAGCTCCACTTGTCTGGTAAAACATCGGAGTCCAGGCGGACGATCTGGGCATCGTTGGGGCGGGCCACGGCCATGGCGAAGAGGGCGACAAAGACGATGAGGAACTTCATGGTGGAGCTGGTTAGAGAGCTGGGAACTGTCTGATGCTCCACTGCAGTTGGGCGGGGACTTTTATACGCGCTTTGCACAATGCAAAAGTCAGAGGTGAGGTAGCATTGAGCGAATTGGCCACAAATTGCCGAAAATTCGCACAAATTCGCAAAAAATCGGCAACAAAATTTGTCAAAATTATGCCAATCTATTTGCATTTGTTCCGGTTTAACTGGAAACTAAAGCGGCGGCTGCACCACAAAACCCAAAGCCGGCAGCCAAGTCGGATCCGCACTATTGTCGCCGAACCAGCTGGGCCAGTGCATCCGCCATGGTAACAGCGAGCGGCTAAGGCCAAGATCAAGCCCATGTTTTGCATTTTAAGTTGTGCACATTTAAGTCATGTCGAAGCTTAGATAAATGCGTCTAAATGAATGCATGATTGTTGGATACTCTAATTGGAGAGTTATTTTTTTTTTTATTTATTTGTTGGAAAATAAAAGAGGCTTTAAAGCATTTATAGCTTAGATATTTTTTTTTTATTTATATAATTAATTAATTATAAAATATTTATTTATTAGATGCTTCTTATTTTATGTACTTTATTTATTTATATATTATATATACAATCATTTAAATAATTTTTATAGACTAAAATAACTTTATTTATATTTATTTGTATATAATATTCAGGATTTTGATTTATTAATATTTTTATTTTAATTTATGATGTTTGTGACATTATACGAAAATATTTATAATCATTATTAATATTTCATTTAACAAAAAACACAATTTAGCTTTAGGTTTTACAACAATAGTTTCTTAACAGTACCATAAATAAAATAAAATATATTTATTTAAGTACATGTAATAGAAGATATTTTCATTAATTTATTAATATAATTTATATATAATTAAAAAATTGTTCCCTTATTTTAAAAGAGTCATAAGTCAGAAAATAGCCTATCCACATTTATTCAAATTGAAATTAAATCTTATTAAAACATATTAAAATATTACAAATATATTTAAGGAATATATTAACGATGCAATTAGATCCAGAATATTTATAATTGTAAAAATATTTATTAATATAACTTTAAATTAAATATGAAGCTTAAAATAATTTCTAGCAATTGCTGAATATCAAGGTCATATGTGAACAATAAAATCTCTAAAAATACATCTAAGGTAAATGCTATAATTTAATAATAATATCTATATTGCTGTGTAGAATTTTGTTTAATTTATAGTATTTATAAGAATAAAACTATATTTCTTAATATATCCAATAGTCGCAGGCTAAAAGATCATGACAAATTCGTTGCAAGAAAAGCTTGAAGCATTTTCAACTCTTCAAAACAAAGCTTTTTTTTATAAACCAAAATATATATATAAATTAAATTATTAATTAAATTCAATTATAGAATTGATAGTGCCACAACTG
Organism: Drosophila bocki; assembly: GCA_008042715.1. Taxonomy (NCBI): domain Eukaryota; kingdom Metazoa; phylum Arthropoda; class Insecta; order Diptera; family Drosophilidae; genus Drosophila; species Drosophila bocki. Next base: position 192,860 of record VNJY01003512.1, read on the forward strand.
GCTTTTATGACAAGGTTTTTCTTCTTAGATAAGCGTAATAAAAATTAATCCCAATAGAAGCTATTTCTCCTTAGAGAAATACCTATATTTTCTAGCAAACATCATTAGCATTCCATACAGGATATATCCTTTTTTATGCAGAAAATTAAAAAACTCAGTGCCATGTTATTTGCAATTAACAATCATTTTATTTTAGTCTCTGAATGAACAAATTTCTCGCAAGGATCGGACAGTTGATTTAAGCAACTGGGGCCACGGGCAGATGGGCGCCCTGGGGCTGGTATCCGTTCTCATCGGCCACATAGGTGATGGTGAACTTCTCGCCGGTCTTCTCATCAACCCAGGAGAAGGAGCCGTGGACAACGGCGGCCTCGTGCTCGGTGCCGACATCCTTGAGGACACCATCCTGGTTGATGCTGGTTCCGTCGCTGGTCTCCAGGTTGGAGCTCCACTTGTCTGGTCCAACATCGGAGTCCAGGCGAACGATCTGGGCATCGTTGGGGCGGGCCACGGCCATGGCGAAGAGGGCGACGAAGACGATGAGGAACTTCATGGTGGTGCTGGAGCTGGTGGATAGAGAGCTGCGAACTGTCTGATGCTCCACTGCAGCTGGGCGGGGGCTTTTATACGCGCCGAAAGTTTGCAAAATTCGCTAAAATCGCTCAATTCGCGAATTTTGCGAAATGCAAAAGTCAAAGGTGGCACGGATTCATACAAATGAGTTCTGCTAATATTTATGTAGATCTGTAGATGAGCGCATCGTTATTTCAGCATTGTTTCCGGTCAAACTGGACTGGCGCGTCAAACTATTGTCGCCGCAAAACCTGAGCCCCGATGAGCTGCATCTGGGATGAGATGCGGCGGGGGACCCACCACCGGTCGCTGATCTTTTGAGAGCCAAAATCAACGGACGAATTCAAATCAAATCGTTTCATTTAACACATTCACACACATTACCCATTCAATATTCAAATAAATGCTGCACAAGACGACGCTTTTGCATGCTTGAAATAAAAAACGTTTTTATTTCTTTATTCGCTCACTTGTTATATCATTTAATTACCAAAAAGGTGTTGTATATTTCCTTAACGTTTTTATGTTGAATTGAAAAACTAGTGGAGAAAGCCTTTTAATGTTTATTTTCTTTTCTAGAAATTTATAAGCATTTCTTTAAGAAGCTTTAAGTACTTACTCTCATGAATTATTTATTGATTTAGTTATTTGGTTTCCATTATTTTTAAACAAGACATTTAATGAAGTTAATGGTGTTTAGTAGAACTATTTTATTAATTATCTAAAATAATTAGCCTGCTAATTGCATTTAGCTTTCATAAATATATTAATAAATCTTTTGCTGCTAATATAATTCTTGGGAAACATTAAAATTTATAAAACAAACTTATGTCAGAATTCAGGGAGTTTTCTTTTGTACTGCATTTGTTTTGGAATTTTATTTTGAATATAAAAAATAAAAAATCAAGTCAAAAAATAGGCCACTGCTAAAAATATATACTAATAATGTTAATAAAGAACTTTAAAAAATTATGAAAATGAAATTCAAATTAATAGAATAGGTCACTGCTAAAAATATACATTAGAAGTATAGGAAAATCCATAAGTATTCATTGATTTTGTCTAGAATATAAGTAATTATTTATTATTAATTTAAATTAGAAAACTCCATAATTATTCATTGATTTTGTCTAGAATATAAGTAATTATTTATTATTAATTTAAATTAGAAAACTCCATAATTATTCATTGATTTTGTCTAGAATATAAGTAATTATTTATTATTAATTTAAATTAGAAAACTCCATAATTATTCATTGATTTTGTAAAGAATATTAATCTAAATATTAAATAATTTTAGCAAACTTTTTAGATATGAAAATATGACTTAAGCCCTGTTTAAATCTTTAAAAAAAATGTGTTAGCTACAAATGCAAATCTTTACGGTACTTTCTTGGTTAACTTTACAATGCAAACTAAGTGAAAATATTATGTTAAAAATGCAATAAAAATATGCAATATATGCATATTTTAAATATTTTAAAATAAATATAAAAGCCTTTTGTGATATCCCCTTAAATGGGTAATAAATAATCCAAGTTTGTTTCGATTTTCTTGCCGCGTTTATTTAATAATCAACTAGAAACCATTATAGAATAGAACAGCTCTCGGTTAGCACATCCGCTTTAGTTGCTGATGGGCACATTGGGCAGATGGGCGCCCTCGGGCTGGAAACCGTTCTCATCGGCGACATAGTTGACGGTGTAGGTCTGGCCATCATCAGCCACAAAGGAGTAGGAGCCGCGGACAACGATGGCCTCGTGCTCAGTGCCCACATCCTTCAGCTGTCCCTGCTCCTCGTGCTTCTTGCCATCGCTGGTCTCCAGACTGTGTGAAAGGGGGAATTGATTTTGGATTAGGTATTCATTCATATTGATATATATTCTAACACATTTTTACATATTCATTTGTTTTTAAATTCAAATACCAATTGGCATTGCTTTGGCACATCCTTGATTACAGTTTTCAACACAATCTTTTCAATAGTCTTTGGAAAACATCACAAGTATCACTTTTTGGAGCCATTTCTATTAGCTTAATCCTTGAGAGCTGGAACATTTCGATACTTACGCAAAGTTGTAGCCCTCGGGCTGGACATCGGACTCCAGGCGCAGGATCTGGGCCTCCGCATCGGGAGCGGGGGCAGCCAGGACGACGGCGAAGAGGGCGGCGAAGACCAGGACAATAGCGCACTTCATGGCTGAATTAATTTGGATTTTTTTATTGGGGAATTCGATGGGAAACTGCGACCGAACGGTTAGTCAACGTTACTTGATTTGTGATGTCTGTGGCCACGTCCAGGCGTTTATATAGTCGCATCCGCGACCATCAATCGAAGAAAAGTTAGTCGAAAATAAAAATGACTAATTACACGCCGAGCACACACGGGGCAGGCAATGCGAAGCCAACAAATTGGCTTGAAAAACGCGATGAAAAAACCAAAAACAACCACAACCAAGGCACCAATAATAACGTAAAACAAAAACTTCTAAGGCAAACAAATCGACGCCGTTTTTAGGAAATACACCTCATCATCATCATTTGCATTTTTCGTGAATCAATCAATCCAATCGCTTCCAAGTCGAAGACAACGAGCCCCAAACATTTTTTGATAATCCATAGAGCTATATATTCATATTCATATTTTTATTTTTTGGCTCTGCGGAGTGGTGGGGCACCCGGTTTACGTGCCCTGCAGCAACAGAAGCATCCAAGCCAAAGATTTTGGGTTCAGTTTGAAGCGGAGGAGGAGTTGCTACTAAGGAAAAGATACTATTTTATAAATTTCCGTAAAAAATAATAAATATAAAATATAGGGGAACAGCAGGATACCAGAATTGGTAATAAATTAAATTATAACAAAATTTATACAGTAAACACTTTAGACATTTCGTTGGCCCTTAGAATAAATCAAAATAAACTTGAGGGAATTCATTTCCTTGAATATTTATTTATTTTAAAAAACAAAAATATTTTATTTATAACCTTTCATGAATTATCAAATTTTAAATAATTAAAACTACTATATTTTATTTTGGACTAATATTAAGTAAACGCTTTTCTCTAAAAAAAAAAGTGTGTGTCCCTTGTTAGCCTAATAGAAAAATCTCAAAATATTTTGGTTAACAACAATTATGCCCAACCAGAACGGGTATGAATTTTACAGAAAATTTCTTAAATATATGTATAAAAAATTAAAGTCTAAAATACAAATGTTGATATCTACCCTTATGAATTTATATTTTTTATAGATCTTTAAGTGTGAGCTGTTCATAAAATAAATATAAATAAATAAACTCTTTTGTTAGACTCAACATAAAAATAGTTATATTATAAATAAATAGTTTTAGAAAAATCTAACCACAAAATGTAGAAATATGTAAAATTTAGCTTACTTAAAATTGAATAAATTATTAAGCTATTAAAACAATCCATAAATTATGATTTTAAATACTTAATAACCAGAAGAATTACATTTTAAAAAAGTTAAACAAATATAAGGTAAGCCCATAAAAAATGTTTTCCCGATAAGAAACTCACAAAATTCATATTAATATTTTTCCCTATTTAGTTACAATTCTTATTATGTATATTTTCCCCTTAAAACAATTTTCCAATTAAAACAAAGATTTCGTTTACTGAATGAATGAATGCTTCTTTAATATTACGTTTGTTTTTTCGAGGTGAAACTTAAACATAGTTAACACATTTATGCTGGACTGTAACTACAGATGGCGGTGAGTGACTGACAAGGATTCCCGGTCTTACTGGACGGCCCTGGGCAGATGGGCGCCCTCCGGCTGGAAGCCATTCTCATCGGCCAGGTAGTTGATGGTGTAGGTCTGGCCATCGTCACCGACATAGGCATAGGAGCCGCGCACCACAAGGGCCTCGTGGTCAGTGCCCACGTCCTTCAGCTGGCCCTCCTCCTGGTGCGACTTGCCGTCGCTGGTCTCCACGCTGCGGAGAAGCAAAAGAGTTAGCCTTGACACAGTTCGGTTGGAGGTGGAGTTGGAGTAGAGACTTACGCAAACTTGTAGCCCTCAGGCTGGACATCGCTGTCGAAGCGCAGCACCTGGGCATCCGAGGCTGGAGGAGCAGCCAGGACGCTGGCAAGCAGGCAGGAAAGGACGATGACGGCGGCGAACTTCATGTTGGATTCTCTTGGGAACTGACTCAAGTGCTTTGAGGTGGAGGAGCTGGCAGGTAATGCTTGCTGCTACCTCGACGAGTGTCCCATTTATACTCCTTTCGGCGTACAATGCAGGGCGTGTAAGTCAATTGCCGGCAATTACCGGTGCAAAAGAAACCACTGTCGAATAAGAAAACAAAAAAAGTAAGTAAATAAAAAGAGTGGGAGCCAAAAAAACTGGTTTCGCGCTGAGTTTCCTTTGACCCACACTGCTTGCCCGGTTACCTAACCAGTCGCTGGATGCTGCTGAATGCTGGCTGGAAGGAGGGAGGTTCGCCGTTTTGCGATTGATTGATTGCCAGCGACAAGATACTCTCGTTGGTACACACACTTCATTTGTCTCGAACAAATTAACTGCAAAGTGCGCCCAGCCCAGCAATGAGTTGCGTTAGCTTCCAAAAGAAACCCAAAGAAATAGTCAATAAAATGGGGAATTGGGTCACCTTTGTGGGCCGATGATTGTTGGACCCAATAAAAAAAAAGAGTGTTTGCCATTTCACATTTCAATGTCAAGAAAGGTGTTAATATAACTGAGAGGATTAGGTATAGAGATTACAGAGATTGCAGGGATTTGTTATAATTCAGGAAAGGTCAGGTTTATAACAGATTTTTATTGGTAAAATCTATTGTTCTTATTTTTTTGTAATTTTAAAATATTATTTGGTGTATCTATACAAAAAAATATTTAGAATAAAAATATAACATTATAATCGTTTTAACGGTGTTCAATATAGGAAAATATCTCTTGTTTTTATTTTTTTGTAATTTAAAAAATGTAAAGGTTTTGAGAAAAAAAACATAAATACAGGAAATATTATGAACAATAAATTATATATAATATATATATTTATATTATAAATATATATTATAATTATTTTTAATGGTATTTAATACAAAACAAATTATAATTTAAAGAATAAAACCAAGAAAATTATTGGGAAAGTGAGTTTTAGACAAAAATATCATAATTAAATTCTTAGTTTAATTTAGAAAAAATTATAATAATTAAATACTTAGTTATATTTTCATAGTTAATAAATTTAAAAAATTAAAATAAGAATATACATTGATAGGTTTTTATTTAATATTAAATGAACTTTTATTGTAGTTTTTATAGTGTTAATAGATGACAGAAAATAGCAATTAATCGATATTAATATTTAATTTAATATCCGATTATAATATATATATTTGCGATAAATCTATGCAATGTAGACCCAATTTTCGTTTTAAAAAAATTATCTAAAATAGATTTTTAAAATAAAATTTAATAATATTTTTTGAATTAGTTTTTGTTAACCGAATTTTGTATTTAAATTTCAATATTTCAATATATAATGTATTATGTATAGATATTATGACTCATAGGAACCTCTCGATATATAACCCTACCTACTCGTACTTAATACATCTCTTAATATATATCAAATTACTCTAAATAAAACTTTAAAACATTACTGATATGTTAGAGCTTTTCATAGTTTTGCCTATCTATCACATCCAAATTTTCCTCTCCATATACAATCATAATTTTCTGTACATGTTCCAAACTCATCATGTAGCTTGAACCTTCATCATTTATATATATATTTTTTTTCGTTCGATGTCAATCAGCGCCTAAAGGTCTGCGATGATTTTAGAGGGTTAAGGCAACACCATTTGAACTTTTTCGTAGAGTCTTCGCTTTGCTTTCAATTTCATTTGGACTTGATTTGCCTGCTTGTCGGCTGCCTGGCTGCCGCTCGAAGTCATTTGGATATATTCATTCGGATTTTATTACACAAATTTTTGGCGGTTAATTAGCCAGAGTACGGATATATTGCATGGCCTTTGCGCAATCGGAGTTAGTCGCTAGCGCGGATCGCTGATAGATGGCTGCCGGATTAATACTGGTCCTGATCCTGGCCAGCTGCTGCCTGGATTATAGTAAAGCCATCGCCACCGATTCCGCCCAGATACTGAGATATGAGAATGCCAACACAAACAGCGATGGCTACGCCTTCTCGTAAGTACAAATGTTAATGACCTTTAAGGTCTTTAAATTATCACAAGAAAACGATGTGATAAATTTGATGTTTCCATGAATTTAAATTCAAGCTTTGAGCTTTATTTGTCACTGTGTAGGCGTCTCAGGGTCAAGGTCATAATGGAAATATTTCATTTTCTTTATACCAATACCGATTGATTGATTTCTCCGACAGATTCGAGACCAGCGACGGCATCTCGCGCGAGGAATCGGCCACGCTGAAGAACCCGGGAACCCCCGAGGAGGCCATCTCCGTCCAGGGCAGCGTCGACTGGGTGGGACCCGATGGCGTACACTACAAGCTCAACTACCTGGCCGACGAGAATGGCTTCCAGGCCCAGGGCGATCATCTGCCGCAGGCAGAGCACTGATCACGTGATAGCTTTGGACTTTGCTAAAATATAAGTGTATATATATATAGAGGTATACAAAAAGCGAAACCACCAAATAGCAGACAGTAGACAATAGAAGTTAAATACATAATAATAAAATATAGACACATATGGATATATACAGCCATAAAGACATATATATGGGCATAAATTTTCACCCATCGAAATTGAATTGTATTCTAGGCGGGGAATTAGCATATACATTTGTATCTCATCTCCAGCCGAAACCCGTTTGCTCTGGAGATGCCGTAACCGAGTAGCAGCGATCTTCGATCTCCAATCTCGGGTGTACGCTATCTGCGATCCGCGGGAGCTGGCTACCCGGCCAAACCGGTTCAATAAACGCCGAAAAGCATCCCAAACAAAGGTTGCCAAAAAAAAAAAAAAAAAAAAAAAAAAAAGAAAAGGAAATATAAAGAAACCAAACAACAATTAAAGAAGCTCACCACCATGCTGGCAACGAAAGTGAGAACTTCGGGGGAAAAGGGCATTTTTTTTCGGGCAATTAACCCGAGCTTCTGTCATTTATCAATCGCAAAGTGCCAAATAATCGGTCCTGTCTTAGCCTAGACATGTCACAAAGCACTGGGAAAAATAACTTATTATTGGTTATTAAACGAAATTATGTTAAAGAGATTTTAAATATTATATTCCAGATAGTTTTATGAATTTTTGTGCATTTATATCTCTAAAAACTGATGTATTATTTATATTGTAAGCTGATAAAGCTTTATTTTTAATTATTCGTTAATTATAATACTTAAAAGTAGAAGTAAGAGAGGAAATAATTAAATTTATAAGATTTTTTTTAATGGGGTTTAAAGTAGAATTAATAATAAATAAAATGTTAAATCGTTTTAGGTTCTTAAATTAAAAAGAAAAATGTTAAAACTGAACTAAAAAATTTATAGAAAAATAAAATAAAATTATATTTAAAGCTGAGATAAAGTTAAAAGATTGAAAAATATTCTTAGAAGTGAATTTTTATTAAAACTTTAATCTAAATTCCTGAGAAAAATGCATATAAAATATTTTTCAAAACTAAAAGTCTCAAGAAATATTTTATATTATTTACCTAATTATAAAATATACCTTACATTTTATAGTTTTATTTCCCGTGCATCTTATTTACAGCTTATGGAATGATTTATGCTGCCCCAGCCCGGCAAATGACCTGCAATGGCATTACGCATACGCCCCGTTGCCCGCCAAAGCATTGTAGGGCATAGCATAGCCCAGGTTTAGCCACGGCCTGACTGAGCTGCTTGGAGCTTGGCTTTGGCTTTTGTTGTCTCGCTGCCGCCACTGCCGCTTCGGCTGCTTAGGTTGCTGTTGGTGGTAAAAAATCGTTTTTATTTTATTGACTAAGGTCATCAACAAGCACTCAAACCGCTGACGATGAGCTCCGTGGATGGGTTAATGTGGAGACGATGATGAGCCGCGTAATCTTGAATCTCTCGTGCTGAGCCCCAGCATCTCATCTTCACTTGAACAGCAAATGCAGCTGACAAGCGCACATGGAGAGCTGTGGAGGTTTTCGTTTTCAGATTCGATACAAGACTTTTGGAGGTTAAATCGCCCAGCCTTAATCGGAAATTGTGTCAGCAGGCGGAAATGCTGGACAAGTCGCAAGATAAGTACAAAATTACTCATCGAGGAAATACCAAATTTAAAAAACAGAAATTAAATTTAACAAAGTTAATATAAGTATCTAAAAACTAGAGGAAATATGTTGAAGTTAAGCAGAAGAACGAGTAAAATTTTAAAGGTAATCTTCTAGAAGAAACCCAGAGTTTCAGGTGAATTTATTTATTTAAAAATAACTTTAACTAAATAAATAAATATATTTATAAAAGAAAACATCGATGGATATATTGTTTTTACCATCTCTAAGACCCATTTAATATTAAACAAAAAATAATATATTTTTAATAAAAATAAAAGACCATATTTAATGACCAATTATAACTAGAACTTCCACTTTACCACCAGTTCTTGCCACTTCCTGAACACCTTTCGTGTGGTTAACTTGTGGGGCAGTGAGGAAGCTCTTTTGGGCACTTTATGGCCAATCTTAGCTGCCATCACAAATTGTTGGCAAGTGCAAACACAGTCAGAGCCAGAGCGAGAGCCATAGCCATTGACCTATTGCCACAGATCCAAATATATTGTGATTGTGTGTCTGTGTACTTATAGCCCAAACACGCGCATTGGCCAAATATTTATTTGCCAAGAGGCCCAAACACATTTCATTATCACTTGGCCCATCATCTTCAGCTCAGATTTTACTTTCAGCTCCCGTGGCGAGGCAATTGAGATGAGATGAGTCGCACATCAAACGCTTAATGGTCTTCAGCTATATTTTATTTTTTATTGTATTTTTTTGGCTTGTTCAATTAAAAGCTTAACACACTCGGCTCACACGCATTTGCCTTCAATTACCTGCGTATGGGTGGGACAATTGTGTGAGCATTTAAGGTGTTTGTTATGGTTCGCTGGCCAACTCTGAGTGTGTGTGTGTGCGAGTGTGTGCTTTGGCCTGGCCAGTTATAAATAGCTCAGCACTCATTGCAGGGCGCCACATATCGAGTTAGTGCCTAATTGTGATAACTACCGGAGCGTGCAGTGCTAAGCCGAAAATATCCCCCCAAAGGAAGCTTAAAAAATAAATATAAATACACAAAATGCAGTCCTCTAGCCTCTGTGTCCTGGCCGTGTGTGCCTTTGTCCTGATTTCCTCCCTGAGTGCTGCTCCTTTGGATGACTCGCAACATGCCACGATTTTGCGTTATGACAATGACAACATTGGAACTGATGGCTATAACTTTGGGTGAGTGAAAAGTTGGGGAAAACAGAATAATAAATATAGTAACAAATTAAGGAACATTTTTTAAAATTAAAAAAGAAGATAAACAAATTATTTTATAAATTAAAAAAAAGAGAAAATAATTATTGAACATTTTTATAAATTAAAAGAAAATGTAGAAGAATTTCTTTAAGTAAAATTCTTAAAAAAAAAAATTATTTAAAATTATGTTTCTAGATTTTTGAGAAAAAAAAGAATAAAATAAATTAGTAAAATACAAAAATAAAATATATTTAAAAACATTAAATTATTAAACATTTTTTTTACATTTATATAAATTAAAAAAAAAATGTTTATAAATTTCTAGAATATAATTTTGAAGTAAAATTCTTTAAAAAAAGTATTTGAAATTTACTAGATGTTTAAGTAGAAGGAAACTGCTTAAATCTCAGAGTATATGTAGCCTAAGAACTACAAACCTAAAAATTAATTAATGATAAATAAATTAAATACTTAATTAATATATAATTAAAGAAATGTAATTACTAAACATTTTATTTAAACCATATTTTATAAAATAACTTTTACAGAAATAATCCTTCTTAACAATAAACTCTTTTCTTTATCGTGTCAGTTACGAAACCAGTGATGGCATCACCCGCCAGGAGCAGGCCGAGCTCAAGAACGCTGGCACCGAAAATGAGGCTCTCAGTGTTCGCGGCTCCGTCAGCTGGGTGGCTCCCGATGGCCAGACCTACACCCTGCACTACATTGCCGATGAGAATGGTTTCCAGCCTCAGGGTGATCATCTGCCCCACAACTAAGACCCAAGAGTCTTAAACCCCAGTATTAATCAGTATTTGTTCATTTTGTAAAATATAAATCAATGTACTAACCCTCAGATCATGTTTCCTCTTAAATATAATAATTAAATCAAGTCAAAAAAAAAAATGATCGTTTTCATTTTTAAGAGAACAAAAGCCCTTTAAAAATATTTGCATAATTATTTCTAGAAAGTCTTTGACGAAAGTAAGTTGGTTCCTTGAACCCGGATCACTTGCTAACAAAGGTATTTATAGTAGTAGGGCCACAAGTATATACATAACTTGTTTATTAGGGGGCGAAATGAAAAGAAAAGTATGTGACGCAACAGAAGAACAGGCTTCGGATGTCCAAGTTCTCTTCACAGCCATATCGCGCATACGCACCGTTGAACGTCGCAATGCGGTATGTCTCGTTTCGCCCCGGATGGCCTTCGGGGACGGCAGAAATTTGCAAATTTTTGGCACGTTGAAACTTGTTTGCGTTTTTGTTGGCTTTGTAATTAATACATAATTAAAGAGTGGCGGGCGCGCATAGTGAAATATGTGCGAGAGCGATGCGATCCAAAACCAAAGTTTTTTTTGAAGGTTAATTTCAGGCGTTGATTTAAATTTCATGCGATGCTAATGAAATTTGGAAGATGCCCCCCAACAACAACAACACACTATATTAATATATGCATGGAATAAAAGGCGACACTGATCAAACTAGTTTTTCACTAAGCCGATAGCTGCTGACGTAGTTGCTGCCATGCCCAAATGCCCAATTGTGGGTTGAACACACTTTACTAATGTCTGCCCCGATTTACATATCTATTATTAAACGGCAGAAGTGCTTAAAGAAACAGAAAATATAATGTTTTAACTATTTTCTAGCGGTCATTTCCGGCTCTAAGGAGGGAAGAGTGTGTTTTATACAATTTTTTAATGTTTTTTAAAGACTCGGAAAATTATTTAAAAGTTCTTTAGACACCATAAGCATTATTTTTTATTAATTTACTCAATAAGCTAAAATTTTATATTTTTTGCAAGCAAATTAATAAAGTTTAAAGGTATATTTTAGGCAGAAATATAGAAAATTATATGAGAAATATTAATAGTATGTTTTAAATGGGTTCCTTTTAATTAAAAAAATATTTATATAATTGAAGAAAATTAAATTCCATTTAAGCTCATAGTTTAAAAATATATAAAATAATTTAAATTAATTTAAAAGAATTATATAATTAATAATATGGGAAAATATATATAAATTACTAAGAACTCTCTTCGATTTTCAAAGCTTTTTCTCTTAATAACACATTAACAAAATAAAATAACCTATAAAGTTCATTGATCTTTATCTAGACTCCAATTCAATCAATCAAACTAACCATTACCTAGACATTACTCAATGTTTATTTGTAGTTCCAAGCTCTGCCAAAAGCTGGAAAAATACATAACCTGCTCCGGCCATAAAAATAACTTGCTAAATGGGGCTGTGTGTAAATGCCGCAGTTAATTCAATTTAAATTTAATTTAATTAACAGCATAATCGACAGACACACTGAAGGTGAGTAAAACCAAGACCAAACCCAATTTCACACCGTCACCTCACCATCATATAAAAGAGTTTATCCATCTGTCAACCGACATCATTCGCAGCTAAATCCTCGAGATCAGCACACCACAATAGTCACCATGAAGTTCCTGATCGTCTTCGTTGCCCTTTTCGCCCTGGCCCTGGCTGCTCCTCCTCGCTCTTCCGCCGGCGAGGCCCAGATCTTGGCCCAGAACTCCGATGTTGGACCCGAGAGCTACAATTACAAGTGAGTTGCTGGGGAATTAACTCACGAAGAAAGCACTTCAAGCTTACATATTACAATCTTACTACTCTTTCTCAGCTTCGAGACCAGCGATGGCCAGAAGGCTGATGCTGCCGGACAGCTGAAGAACATTGGCACCGAGCAGGAGGCCCTTGCCGTCCATGGTTCATACTCCTTTGTGGGTGACGATGGTGTCACCTATACCGTCACCTATGTGGCCGATGAGAATGGATTCCAGCCCCAGGGAGCCCATCTGCCCGTTGCCCCCGTGGCCTAAGCTGTATCAGTTCCTGATTAACATACTCTCCTGTATTAGTCCTCCTTTCTGAGGAAATAAGAATCTAAGTCATGAAAAAATCAAACAAATAGTGTTGAATATTAAAGATCAAATTAGAACATAAAATATAATTTGTTTTATTGGGAGAATTATAAAATATTGAGAGATTAAATTAATATTTTATATACAAGTTTTCAGCCACAAGTAGAAACTTTAATAATTTTCTAAGGGCTTAAACGAGAAATTAATTTAAAAAAATTAAATTAAATAATAATTAAACTAAAGGGAGATTTATTAATACAATTTTAAATGAAACCTCATTTTATATAATTTATAATATAGTATTAATTCTATAATTTTATTCGTTTTAAAGTAAAGAAATTATAAAATATTCTCAAACTGAACATTTCCTATTACTAGTTCCCTAAGATATACTTACTATAGTAGCTTATAATCTCGATTAAAAAGAATTTGCAATGTATAATTAATTCTATATGTAAAAATACCTCCCGCAAAGCAAACAATAAATGTTATTATAAAATTATAGTCTCACATTCGGGGGGTTAGAAATTAGCTAAAAGGTAGAACGGATTCCACAAAGGCTGTATTTCAATTGAGTTAGAAGTTCATAAATAAATTTACATTGCCATTATCATTAGAAGTAATTTACAATTACTCCGCAACCAGAAGTTAAATAAATAAATAAACAAAAGTACGTTTCGGATTATTGAACTCGTGCCGAGGCTTGTGAATTAAATTTATGGCTTCACGCAATTTATTCATCAATGAGTTATTGATTTATTGATTTTTAAATATTATTATGAGAGAATCGAATTACTTAAAATGTAATTCTAATTTCATACCAGATTTTAAGCATAATTAACTAATTTTTCTAGATGTTATCAGCAGCGAGGATAATTTCTAGTTCTACTAGAAAATAAATATCTAGGGATTTAATGCAAAGTCATTTTGCAAAAAAATAGATAAGCATTTTTTTGCAAATGCGATCGATATTGATTTGCATTTCCAGCTATAGCCTGAAACCAATATCACCTTATTTCGCATTATGCTTCGACTAGTTTTGCATTAATTTCGCGATGCATTTGCATTAATTTTGCGATAGTTTGAGCATCCCTCGATATAAAGGAGACCAAGCCATTGGAGAGCATCATTCGTTTGAGATCCACAGATCAAAACAGCAACCTTACCTCACCATGAAGTTCCTGATCGTCTTCGTTGCCCTCTTCGCCGTGGCTCTGGCTGGTGAGGCTGAGATCCTTCGTTCGGAATCCGATGTCGGACCCGAGAGCTACAAATTCGAGTAAGTAAACTGAGAACTGGTCCAATAAGGATACATATCTGACTTCCCACATCCTTATCAGCTGGGAGACTAGCGATGGCCAGGCTGCCAGCGCCCAGGGACAGCTGAACAACATTGGATCCGACCACGAGTCCCTCGCCGTCCATGGCTCTTACCGCTTCGTTGGTGATGATGGCGTCACCTACACCGTGAACTACGTCGCTGACGAGAACGGATTCCAGCCCTCCGGTGCCCATCTGCCCGTTGCCTAAGCTGAAGCACGGAAATTCCAACTGTTCCTTGTTAATACCGTTAAGCCTGGCCCTTCCTTTTGAGGGTCAAAGGATCTAAAGAAAAAAAAAAAAAAAAAAAAAATTAT